>OZ038394.1:699804-989804 GCA_964036045.1 Eutreptiella sp. 'Long Island Sound 2002'
CCCCCGGACCTAACACCCAAATAGGGTGAAAAACACGTAAATACGGCCTAAAACATGCTTTGCATAGCTTGAAATGTCATTTTGGGTGGTCACAATATCAAAAAAACAAGTTTCGAAAACTTCGATTTTTGAGCTGTCCGGGTTGAAAAGCTGCATAAGCAGGTTGCGTACCAATCCCTTGGGAGCCCCCCCCCCCCCCCCCCGGACCTAACACCCAAATGAGGTGAAAAACACGTAAATACGGCCTAAAACATGCTTTGCATAGCTTGAAATGTCATTTTGGGTGGTCACAATATCAAAAAAACAAGTTTCAAAAACTTCGATTTTTGAGCTGCCCCAGGGTGAAAAACTGCAGAAGCAGGTTGTGTACCGGCCCATTCACTAGGCCATTATTGGTGGAAACAGTCATTTCGCGTCTTTGGCACGGGTTGTGAACGGCCATAAGCAAGGGTAGACACTGCAAAAAACGTCCTTTCGTATCCCTAGTAGGCATATACTGTCACAACATCCCCACTCGCACCCCTCAGAGTGGGTACCATGGGGTCACCGAGGTTGCCAAAACCGCCAACATAGCATAAATGGCTGAAAAGTGCATAAACTGCATTAGCGCTCGTCCCACTCCGCCCCATACAAACCCTATGGAGTCGGGACCCGGAAACACTTTTTCGGCTCAAAATCGAAAAAAACCAAAAGATTCATGATTTGCGACCCAAAAAAAGGGGGGGTCATTTTTTGACCCCCCCCCACCCCCCCCCCCCCACCCCCCCCCCCCCCCCCCCCCTCCTTGAAAACCTCAAAAAAGTGGGTTTCAAGTGGGGGGGGTCTAGGGGGGTCCGGACCAAAAACTCATTGGGGGATGCGTTTATTGGACAAAATAATGATTTTACAAGGGGTTAAACTAACAATTCAACCCCTTGGGGTAGGGTACGCGAATAGGCCCAAAAAGGCCAAAATGGGGGGGTATGTGGCATTTTCCCCTATATACGCCTGCCTGGCTTTGATCTAACAACCTCTGCGAGGTGATTCTATTGCCTTCGGCAAGTCCACCTCGCAGAGAATCTACCGCGAGCAACACACACCCAAAATAGGGTGGAAACTACATAAATACCTGCTAAAACATGCTTTACATACCTTGGATGATCATTTTAGGTGATCACGGTATCAAAAAAACAAGTTTCGAAAACTTCGATTTTTGAGCTGTCCAGGGTGACAAACTTTATAAGTAGGTTGTGTACCAATCCCTTGGGAGACCCCCCCCCCCCCCCTTGGACCTAATACCCAAATCGGGTGAAAAACACGTAAATATGGCCTAAAACATGCTTTACATACCTTGGATGGTCATTTTGAGTGATCACAATATCACAAAAACAAGTTTCAAAAACTTCCATTTTTCAGCTGTCCGGGTTGAAAAACTGCAAAAGCAGGTTGTGCACCCGTCCCTTGGGAGACCCCCCCCCCCCCCCCCGACCTGATACCCAAAAAGGGTGAAAAACACGTAAATACGGCCTAAAACATGCTTTCCATAGCTTGGATGGTCATTTCGGGTGGTCACAATATCAAAAAACAAGTTTTGAAAACTTCGATTTTTGAGCTGTCCGGGTTGAAAACTGCATAAGCAGGTTGTGCACCCGTCCCTTGGGAGACCCCCCCCCCACCCGACCTGATACCCAAATAGGGTGAAAACACGTAAATACGGCCTAAAACATGCTTTGCATAGTTTGAAATGTCATTTTGGGTGGTCACAATATCAAAAAAGTAAGTTTCGAAAACTTCGATTTTTGAGCTGGCCAGCGGGAAAAATTGCATAAGCAGGTTGTGTACCTCCCCATTCACTAGGCCATTATTGGTGGAAACAGTCATTTCGCGTCTTTGGCACGGGTTGTGAATGGCCCTAAGCAAGGCTAGAGACCACAAAAAACGTCCTTCCGTATCCTAGTAGGCATATATTGTCACAACATCCCCACTCGCACCCCTCAGAGTAGGTACCACAGGGTCACCGTGGTCGCCAAAACCGCCAACATACCAAAAATGGCTGAAAAAGTGCATAAACTGCACAAGCGCTCGTCCCACTCCGCCCCATACAAACCCTATGGAGACGGGACCCGGAAACACTTTTTCGGCTCAAAATCAAAAAAAACGAAAAGATTCATGATTTTCGACCCAAAAAAAGGGGGGTCATTTTTTCGACATTTCCCCCCCCCCCCCCCCACCCCGCCCCCCCACCCACCCCCACCCCCCCCCTAAAAAGTGGGTTTCAAGTAGGGGGGGTTTGGGGGGGTCCGGACCAAAAACTCATTGGGGGATGCGTTTATTGGACAAAATAATGATTTTACAAGGGGTTAAACTAACAATTCAACCCCTTGGGGTAGGGTACGCGAATAGGCCAAATGGGGGGGTATGTGGCGTTTTCCCCATATATACGCCTGCCTGGCTTTGATCTAACAACCTCTGCGAGGTGATTCTATTGCCTTCGGCAAGTCCACCTCGCAAAGAATCTACCGCGAGCAACACACACCCAAAATAGGGTGGAAACTACATAAATACCGGCTAAAACATGCTTTACATACCTTGGATGGTCATTTTAGGTGATCACGGTATCAAAAAAACAAGTTTCGAAAACTTCGATTTTTGAGCTGCCCAGGGTGACAAACTGCATCAGCAGGTTGTGTACCAATCCCTTGGGAGCCCCCCCCCCCCCCCCCCCCCGGCCTTGGACCTAATACCCAAATCGGGTGAAAAACACGTAAATATGGCCTAAAACATGCTTTACATACCTTGGATGGTCATTTTAGGTGATCACAATATCACAAAAACAAGTTTCAAAAACTTCCATTTTTGAGCTGTCCGGGGTGAAAAACGTTCGGAAATCACCTCGCAGAGGTTGTTAGATCAAAGCCAGGCAGGCGTACATAGGGGAAAACGCCACATACCCCCCCATTTTGGCCATTTTGGGGCTATTCGCGTACCCTACCCCAAGGGGTTGAATTGTTAGTTTAACCCCTTGTAAAATCATTATTTTGTCCAATAAACGCATCCCCCAATGAGTTTTTGGTCCGGACCCCCCCAGACCCCCCCCCACTTGAAACCCACTTTTTCAGGTTTTGAGGGAGGGGGGGGGGGTGGGGGGGTGGGGGGGGGTCAAAAAATGACCCCCCCTTTTTTTGGTCGAAAATCATGAATCTTTTGGTTTTTTTCGATTTTGAGCCGAAAAAGTTTTTCCGGGTCCCGTCTCCATAGGGTTTGTATGGGGCGGAGTGGGACGAGCGCTTGTGCAGTTTATGCACTTTTCAGCCATTTTTGCTATGTTCGTCGACCTCGGTGACCCCTTGGTACCTACTCTGAGGGGTGCAAGTGGGGATGTTGCGACAGTATATGCCTACTAGGATACGAAAGGACGTTTTTTGCAGTCTCTAGCCTTGCCTAGGGCCGTCCACAACCCGTGCCAAAGACGCGAAATGACTGTTTCCACCAATAATGGCCTAGTGAATGGGCCAGTACACAACCTGCTGATGCAATTTTTCCCGCTGGGCAGCTCAAAAATCGAAGTTTTCGAAACTTGTTTGTTTGATATTGTGACCACCTAAAATGACCATCCAAGGTATGTAAAGCATGTTTGAGGCCGTATTTACATGTTTTTCACCCTATTTGGGTATTAGGTCCGGGGGGGGGGGGTCTCCCAAGGGATTAGTACACAACCTGCTAATGCAGTTTTTCACCCTGGGCAGCTCAAAAATCGAAGTTTTCGAAACTTGTGTTTTTGATATTGTGACCACCTAAAATGATCATCCAAGGTATATAAAGCATGTTTTTACGCTGTATTTACGTGTTTTTCACCCTATTTGGGTAATAGGTCCGTGGGGGGGGGGGACCTCCCAAGGGGTTGGTACACAACCTGCTTGTGCAGTTTTTCACCCTGGGCAGCTCAAAAAAAGTTTTTGAAACTTGTTTTTTTGATATTGGGACCACCTAAAATGATCATCCAAGGTATATAAAGCATGTTTTAGGCTGTATTTACGTGTTTTTCACCCTATTTGGGTATTAGGTCCGGGGGGGGGGGGGTCTCCCAAGGGATTGGTACACAACCTGCTTATGTAGTTTTTCACCCTGGGCAGCTCAAAAATCGAAGTTTTCGAAACTTGTGTTTTTGATATTGTGACCACCTAAAATGATCATCCAAGGTATATAAAGCATGTTTTAGGCCGTATTCACGTGTTTTTCACACTATTTGGGGTAATAGGTCCGTGGGGGGGGGGACCTCCCAAGGGATGGTACACAACCTGCTTGTGCAGTTTTTCACCCTGGGCAGCTCAAAAATGAAAGTTTTTGAAACTTGTTTTTTTGATATTGTGACCACCTAAAATGATCATCCAAGGTATGTAAAGCATGTTGTAGCCCGGTATTTATGTAGTTTCCACCCTATTTTGGGTGTGTGTTGCTCGGGGTGGATTCTCTGCGAGGTGGACTTGCCGAAGGCAATAGAATTTTCCATTTTGAGCTGCTGAGGCGGGAAAACTGCATAAGCAGGTTGTGCCCTAGACCCCTTGGGACCCCCCCCCCCAACACCCAAATAGGGTGAAAAACACATAAAAGGGGGCTAAAACATGCTTCACATGGGATATTTGATCATTTTGGATGGTCAAGATATCAAAAAAATGATTTTAAAAATTTCCATTTTTGAGCTGTTGAGGCGGGAAAACTGCATCAGCAGGTTGTGTGCCCTAGACCCCTTGGGAGCCCCCCCACCCCCCCAACACCCAAATAGGGTGAAAAACACATAAAAGGGGGCTAAAACATGCTTTACATAGCATATTTCATCATTATAAGTGGTCACAATATCAAAAAAACGTTTTGCAAAAAATTCTATTGCCTTCGGCAAGTCCACCTCGCAGAGAATCTACCGCGAGCAACACACACCCAAAATAGGGTGGAAACTACATAAATACCGGCTAAAACATGCTTTACATACCGTGGATGATCATTTTAGGTGATCACGGTATCAAAAAAACAAGTTTCGAAAACTTCGATTTTTGAGCTGCCCAGGGTGACAAACTGCATCAGCAGGTTGTGTACCAATCCCTTGGGAGACCCCCCCCCCTTGGACCTAATACCCAAATCGGGTGAAAAACACGTAAATACGGCCTAAAACATGCTTTACATACCTTGGATGGTCATTTTAGGTGATCACAATATCACAAAAACAAGTTTCAAAAACTTCCAGTTTTGAGCTGTCCGGGGTGAAAAGCTGCATAAGCAGGTTGTGCACCCGTCCCTTGGGAGGCACCCCCCCCCCGGACCCAACACCCAAATAGGGTGAAAAACACGTAAATACGGCCTAAAACATGCTTTACGTACCTTGGATGGTCATTTTGGGTGGTCACAATATCAAAAAAATATGTTTCGAAAACTTCCATTTTTGAGCTGTCCGGGGTGAAAAACTGCAAAAGCAGGTTGTGCACCCGTCCCTTGGGAGACCCCCCCCCCCCCCCGACCTAACACCCAAAAAGGGTGAAAAACACGTAAATACGGCCTAAAACATGCTTTCCATAGCTTGGATGGTCATTTTAGGTGGTCACAATATCAAAAAAACAAGTTTCCAAAACTTCGATTTTTGAGCTGTCCGGGTTGAAAAACTGCATAAGCAGGTTGTGCACCCGTCCCTTGGGAGACACCCCCCCCCCCCCCCGGACCCAACACCCAAATAGGGTGAAAAACACGTAAATACAGCCTAAAATTATGCTTTGCATAGGTTGAAATGTCATTTTGGGTGGTCACAATATCAAAAAAAAAGTTTCCAAAACTTCGATTTTTGAGCTGTCCGGGTTGAAAAACTACATAAGCAGGTTATGCACCCGTCCCTTGGGAGACCCCCCCCCCCCCGGACCTAACACCCAAATAGGGTGAAAAACACGTAAATACGGCCTAAAACATGCTTTGCATAGCTTGGATGGTCATTTTAAGTGGTCACAACATCAAAAAAACAAGTTTCGAAAACTGCGATTTTTGAGCTGCCCATAGTGAAAAAGTGCATAAGCAGGTTGTGTACCAATCCCTTGGAAGCCCCCCCCCCCCCCCCCCCGGACCTAATACCCAAATCGGGTGAAAAACACGTAAATCGGCCTAAAACATGCTTTACATAGCTTGGATGGTCATTTTAGGTGATCACGAAGTCAAAAAAGTAAGTTTCGGAAACTTCGATTTTTGAGCTGTCCAGGGTAAAAAACTGCATTAGCAGGTTGTGTACCAGCCCATTCACTAAGCCATTATTGGTGGAAAGAGCCATTTTGCGTTTTTGGCACGGGTTGTGAACGGCCCTAAGCAAAGCTAGAGACTGCAAAAAACGTCCTTCCGTATCCTAGTAAGCAGATACTGTCACAACATCCCCACTCACACCCCTCAAAGTGGGTACCACGGGGTCACCGAGGTCGCCAAAACCGCCAACATAGCAAAAATGGCTGAAAAAGTGCATAAACTGCACAAGCGCTCGTCCCACTCCGCCCCATACAAACCCTATGGAGTCGGGACCCGGAAACACTTTTTCGGCTCAAAATCGAAAAAAACCAAAAGATTCATGATTTTCGACCCAAAAAATGGGGGGGTCATTTTTTGACCCCCCCCCCACCCCCCCCCACCCCCACCCCCCCCCCCCCCCCCTCCCTCAAAACCTCAAAAAAGTGGGTTTCAAGTGGGGGGGGTCTGGGGGGGTCCGGACCAAAAACTCATTGGGGGATGCGTTTATTGGACAAAATAATGATTTTACAAGGGGTTAAACCAACAATTCAACCCCTTGGGGTAGGGTACGCGAATAGGCCCAAAAAGGCCAAAATGGGGGGGTATGTGGCGTTTTCCCCATATATACGCCTGCGTGGCTTTGATCTAACAACCTCTGCGAGGTGATTTGCCATTTTTGACTTGTAAAGGGTTGAAAACTGCTTAAGCAGTTTGTGCTCACACCAAATGCCATTGAACCACCTACAAACAGCAATTTTGAAGCTTTTGGGCGGCCCATGGCACGGGCTACATAGGCCTAGCGGCCACAACGTGGGTCCCCCTGGGTGCTCAAGTACCCGTATTGTCACTAAATCATCACCCAAACCCATCCCAGGGGCAACAGAAGGGTTTCAGAAAAAGGCGAATTCTATTGCCTTCGGCAAGTCCACCTCGCAGAGAATCTACCCCAAGCAACACACACCCAAAATAGGGTAAAAACTACATAGATGCGGGCTAAAACATGCTTTACATACCTTGGATGATCATTTTAGGTGATCACGGTATCAAAAAAACAAGTTTCGAAAACTTCCATTTTTGAGCTGCCCGGGGTGAAAAACTGCATAAGCAGGTTGTGTACCATTCCCTTGGGAGAACCCCCCCCCCCCCACCCAATACCCAAATAGGGCGGAAAACACGCAAATACAGCCGAAAACATGCTTTACATAGCTTGGATGGTCATTTTAGGTGATCAGAATATCAAAAAAACAAGTCTCGAAAACTTCAATTTTTGAGCTGTCCAAGGTGAAAAACTGCATAAGCAGGTTGTGTACCAATCCCTTGGGAGCCCCCCCCCCACCCCTCCCCCCCGGACCTAATACCCAAATCGGGCGAAAACCACGTAAATACGGCCTAAAACATGCTTTACATAGCTTGGATGGTCATTTTAGGTGGTCACAATATCAAAAAAACAAGTTTCGAAAACTTCGATTTTTGAGCTGCCCAGGGTGAAAAACTGCATAAGCAGGTTGTGTACTGGCCCATTCACTAGGCCATTATTGGTGGAAACAGTCATTTCGCGTCTTTGGCACGGGTTGTGGACGGCCCCAGGCAAGCCTAGAGACTGCAAAAAACGTCCTTCCGTATCCTAGTAGGCATATACTGTCACAACATCCCCACTCACACCCCTCAGAGTAGGTACCACGGGGTCACCGAGGTCGACGAACATAGCAAAAATGGCTGAAAAGTGCATAAACTGCACAAGCGCTCGTCCCACTCCGCCCCATACAAACCCTATGGAGTCGGGACCCGGAAAAACTTTTTCGGCTCAAAATCAAAAAAAAACCAAAAGATTCATGATTTTCGACCCAAAAAAAGGGGGGGTCATTTTTTGAACCCCCCCCCACCCCCCCCCCCCCTCCCTCAAAACCTGAAAAAAGTGGGTTTCAAGTGGGGGGGGTCTGGGGGGGTCCGGACCAAAAACTCATTGGGGGATGCGTTTATTGGACAAAATTATGATTTTACAAGGGGTTAAACTAACAATTCAACCCCTTGGGGTAGGGTACGCGAATAGCCCCAAAATGGCCAATATGGGGGGGTATGTGGCGTTTTCCCCTATATACGCCTGCCTGGCTTTGATCTAACAACCTCTGCGAGGTGATTTCGGAAATCTTGCAGGTGTCACTAAACAGCCGACACAACGGCAATTTCGGGGCTTTTGGAGGGGCCATGGCTCGGGCTATATGGGCTTGGCAGCCACTACGTGGGTCCCCATGGGTGCTCAAGTACCCGTATTGTCACTAAATCATCACCCAAACCCATCCCAGGGGCGACAGAAGGGTTTCGGAAAAAGTCGAATTTTTGGAAACTTGCAGGTGTCACTAAACAGCCTTATCCAGCGTGAAAACGGCTAAGTCCTCACTAGCAAGGGCCCATAGGGGGGGGGCGACCGGGGATACCTGGAGTTCGGACCCAGGACCCCCGCCATGGGTTAGGGGGTCCATGTACAAGAAAAAAGTTGCCCCAGACCTGGGTCCAATTCCACACACAGCACCCAGAATACGCAAAGAAGTTTTGACCCCCCCCCCCGACACCCCCCCCCCACCCCCACCCCCCCAAAAAGGGGTACCCGGGTACGGGGGGCTAAAGGGGTCAAAAACGAAAAATTCATTGGGGGATCATTTTCTCTCCTAAAATGATGATTTTACAAGGGGTTGGACATCCGGTACCATACCTTGGGGTATTGTACGCGAATGACCCCAAAAAAGGGGGGTATATGGCGTACGCACCTGCGCTTGATCTAACAACCCTCTTCGAGGTGATTTCGTTAATGGCTGCTTTTGCCACATCATTGCTCTCCATTTTGGACCCCAACATTCACTCTGACCCTAGCCTAGGGTGACAGCCAGGGCTAGGGTTAGGGCTAGGGTTAGGGTTAGGGATAGGAGTAGGCTGAGGGTTGGGGGTGGGCGTTAGAGTCAAGGTTGGGTTTAAGGATAGTGTTGGGGTGCAAATTGGACAAAATTTTCCTTAGGGCACCTTTGGTGTTCATGGAGCATCGGGCGCCTTAGGCGCCCATGGACGCCTGAGGGCAACACCTTTGGCAACTAACTGTTGGCCGAAGGCCCCTAGGGGGGGGGGGCAGGGGTAGTTGGCGTTCTTGGACCCGCGGAGTCGCCCCCCCCGTGATGCAGCAGGTGGTGTAGGGTCTATACAGGCACACTTTTCCCAGCCACACCCTGTCCCTGGGGTGGTGCACACACACATTCATGCAGCCACGCTCAATCCTGGCCAGCAAGTGTTTCCAGACAGCCCATGTGGTTCTCCCACACGCCCGTCACTCCCCCTAACCCCACGGGCGTTGCCAAGCGCCAGCTGCTGTACTGCCCCTTTTCCCAGAATGCATTCCGTGTCAGCCATTGACTGACGTGTGCTGCGACTTGCGCTCTGTTTCCCGGGAGCTTATATGATATGCTGTACACGGCCTTTATTGTGCTGTTGATGTCATGCGGAGACGTTGCGTACGTCCGATGTAACCCTTTGTGCATGGCCCCCATGGCCTCCCCCCGTGTATAGCCCGATAACATTGCCACTTGCAGCCATGCCATAGTACTGAAAATTTGCGAGGCCCAGTTGGTCGTGAAAGGCAGGCCATTTTTAAGTACTCCCGTGAAAATTCCGCCCAGGTACCCCGGATATGCACAGGCAACACTCAGCAGGGGTTCAGCCAACCGCAGTTTCCACTCGGCAGTGAGCGCCGCTGGTTCTGTGAAAGACATACCTTCACCGTTCTCATCCTTCACGAATACCATGCCCATGGCTTTGCATGCCCACCCACAGCACTGCCCCAAACACTGCGGCACGTCCGGCCCAATGCATTCACATACCACTGGCAGGCCCCATGCCTTTTGGAGCACCCCACGCACCAGCTCTACAACTTCCCCCCATTCTGCTTCCGGCGCATGAGACGCCAGCAGTAGGTTGTCTCTGAACTGGCACACACACACACACACACACACACACACGAAGAAAGAGAGAGAGTGCACACTGCCCGTCCACACTATCGACCTGCCGACCAGACCGATCTATCATCCATCCCCGCCCATACCCGATGTCGTTTGCTCTGTGCTGAGTGTGCACTGCTTTGCAACCTAATCTCTCAACATGCTTTGGGCTGACGTCTGCATATCAGCTTTGCTATTTAGCAGCCACGGCCACCAGCCCGCCCCCAAGATATTCACTACGCAATAGCTTGCTCTTACCTTGTGCTTTTACAGCCTTTCCAGCCCCGAGACGGCACTTTGAAGCTAACACAGCACCGTCTCTCATGCCAACCACTAAACCGAAGCCTCACAGTGCGCAAAACTGCAAGCACATCGCAGAGTGACGCGGACAGTTGCAAAAGCCACGAGACCACGTACACCATCGTCTGCAGCCCTCCGACACAGCCCGCGTGCAGAGCAGAGCGCTGTGCCACGCAACTAAACCCCTTTCTCGGGTGCGGACGCGACGGGAGGCATCGGGCCACAGGGCACACGTTTTGCGTGAAGCGGTTCTTGTACATTTTCGGGAAGAACTGCACGGTCTTGTCCAGATCTTGGGCGATCATATTCGCCTGCTGCACCCGTTTCAATGACTCCGTCAGGCGGTGACTGAGCACGTGAGACATCCCTTTTTTGCTGCTGCTCCTCTGCAAACACAGTGCAAATAGCCAGGGCAGAGTACCCTTTCGCAAGAGGCTATGGAACCTGCACTCAGGGATTGCTTAAGGGGGAAGGCTCCCCAAAAGGGGTGTCAAGAGTGGTAGCGTACGCGGTTACCGGCGGTCAGAACAGCGGTTGGGAGGCAATGGGGGCGTTTCTGCGCAGCGCGCACAACAGCACGGGCACACCGCGCGCACAGCGCCCAATAGCAAATTAGCTTTCATGTGACCACCCTGAAAACCACCCGGGAGCTACATGCAAAGGGCAAAAACAGCAGCCAGACAGCAACCTGGCATTTTCAGTGTGAAACATCATTTGTTTTCACTGATTATATGAGTTTTTGGACTGAGTAAGAGTCTGAGCAGTCCTGCGTAGGGGGACCACGGTAGTTACTGCGGTCAACTTGGCCATCGGGGAAAACGGGTCGAGAATGACCTACTTTTCGCACAGCGCGGGCACAGCACACGGTGCGGCCCCAATATCTGGCGGGTACAAACCGGTTGAGAGCCGTTGGGGGCGGACAGAAGCGACCGGCACGGCTAAATTGCCTGGCCAAAGAAACTTCAAGCGCACGCCTGCCTGCACTCCTGCCGGTATTCTGCACTGCTTCGAGGGCAAGCAGAGAGGCAAGGGCGTGGGCAGAGGTCCACTGCAGCATGTCCTGCGGTTCATCACCGTTGTCCTCTACCAAGACAATAAAAAGAGACTGGTCATGGACGATGAGGCGGGAGGATGCGAGCATGGCCTTGGAGGTGCACGCAGGCACTCGGTACTCATGCCTGTGAGTATCTGGGCCCTCGGGACGGAGGCCAGGCGATGCGGAGCCATCCCCCGCCCCTGTGGAGACTCCCCCCCAGAACGTGCGACGGTGACCCCAATCCCCGGGAAGAACGGGCACCAAACCAGCCCCCGCCACCCAGGGGACCATGTGTGGTCCATTGTAGAATCACGATGCATTGACAGCAGCTGGGGCCAAGGGTCACGCGCAACACCTGCTGACCAGATACCATGCCATCCTTTGGCTGCACAATATGCCATCGTCCCCCCAGGCGCATCTTCAGAGGAGACTAGGGAGGTGCGGGGCCCTGAACACAGGGGTCCGTTCTCCAGATCTGCCGCGCTGGAAGGCTCCAGTACCGCGGCCCACTCAATTTCGGGTCGCCCAGTCCACAAACACCAACGGATTTCCGGGCCAAACGTACACCTCCGCCGACACAAGCTCTTGATGAAGGCCAGGCACCGCGTGCTGAGGGACGAATGGCCAGACAGCGCATACCAGGCCTTCCGTCTCGTCCATCGACGACACGATCTCCGCTTGAGCGAAATAATAATCGGGAACGGTCTCAAATTTCTCAGACTTGTCCTCCTGAGGGCCACCGCAGTGGCGGGGGATGGCATTGGATGGGCAGGCGGGTGCATGGCTGGCTGGGTGGTTGCGGGGTGGGTCACCAGTGGCAAGGGGAAGAGGAGAGGTCGTATTAGCCATCCCATAAACCTTCGAATGCTTCACAGATTGACAGATATGGGGATTCAAAGACAAAACCAGAGTTCATTAACACCCACGCCAACCAACTGCAACACAACACAACACAACACAACACAACACAACACGACACGACACGACACGACACGACACGACACGACACAACACAACACAACACAACACAACACAACACACAACACAACACAACACAACACAACACAACACCCATACGCATGCCCACCACATCGACGACTTGGGACCTCCTTGACTGAGAAAATGAACCTTGCCACTCAATTTTGATGACAGTGGGAATGAGGCCAATATGTGCACTGTCTGAAGCACAACACCATGACTTTGGGGGCGTTTCTGCACAGTGCCCATTAGTAAGTCAGCTTTCCCTTGACCACCCTGAAAACCACCCACCATGGCAAAAATAGCAGATTTAGACAGCAATCTGGCATTTTCATGGAAACATAGCTTTATCTGAGTTTTTGGACTGAGCAAGGATATGGGGAGTCCTGTGTCTGGGAACACAGCAGTTACCACAGTCACCTTGGCCATTGGGGGAAACGGTTCGAAAATAGCCCACTTTTCGCACAGTGCACGGTGCGCCCCCTTTTGGTTCGTGCAATGGAAATTTCTGTGCTGAATCTGTTGACCCACACACTTGTGGGAACAAAAGTTTATATGAGGCACAGGATGTCACATTTTCTGTGCATGAGAAGATTTGGTGTTCTGTTGTCTGCCGTGCAGGGATGGTCCTGGAAGGAAGGAACGGCAGAATTAGGACTGAAGTCCAGGTGACTTGCCGAAAAATAATTCGCTGGACAGGCACCAGGCAAACGTTCCCCCAAAGTGTACGTTGTTGTGCCACGTGTACCGAGTTCCTGCTCGGCAGCTGTGTTGGTTGCACTAGAAGGGTTCGTGTGGTCTCTAGGAGCAGTGCAACACCTACCTCTGAATGCAAAACCGTGTGAAATGCGACAAAATGTGTACTGACGACTGAAACCCAGTTGCACCACTACACCATTTCCTAACCAAACTTCAACACCACAAATGAGCATCTTACATTCCTCAACCGAAGAAGCCGCAGTCAGAAAATTGACGGTGCACACTGCCCCCTCATGTTGGCGGGCGCTGGGGATGTGATGTCAGGGCCTTCGAGCCCAACATCACAGAGCCGCTGCACACTTCCTATAGCCTCTTGTTCCCAAGCACAGCCCGGGGCTGGCTCCGAAGACTTGCCCATTGCTGGTCCCTGAGGCTATCCTGGTTTCCGCCATCGCTGGGAGTACGGATTAGCCATCGGGCCGTCGCTAGGGCGGAGGATGGGGGTATCAAAGATAAAATCCGCGTCCAACAGCAAGCGACGGCGGTTGGATGGTAACCGACGGTGCGGCATGCACCCAGTGTTTGACGACTACTCGCCAACCCGCTCCAGGCGTGTCTCCTGCCGTTTCAAACCTAGGGCTGCAACCGACGGGGAGGCTGTCGGGCAGGTGGAAGGTAACCGACAGTGGCCGGAGGGTAACTGCAGGCGGCTGGATGGTAACTGGTAGGCAACTGACGGAATTTGGCGGGTAACCAACAACGGGTGGGAGGCAACTGCCGGCGAATTGCGGCAACCGACTGCGGTTGGAGGGTGAATGACGGCGGTTAGAAGGGAAGCGGGACAGAAACCCGTGCCCCTGAAGACCAGCCCTGGACGTACCTGCCCCGGAAAAACGAACCGGAACGCGTAGTTATTGCCGAGCCACACACGGTCGTTGTGGTGCAACTCGGTCCGTTTGTTAATCACCTGCACCAAAAGGGCGTACGGCGAGGCATGCGGGCAGGCAATGCAGGGAATGCCGTGCGCTGTGCGGCACCTGCAGACGCACGAAGGCGTATGGGACAGGTTGTCTGTCAGGGGACGCACAGAGGAAGCTGTCTCAAGCCTCATTGCTTGTCTCAAGCCTCTGGGAAAACGTATCGATGTTGTAGAGCACCCTCTGAGCTTCCTGGTCCCCAGTTGAACTAGGTAAAGCACTGCAAGGCGAAACACGACGCACCACACAAAACAACACACCATAACACGCCACCACGAACCACAAGATACCACAGCACAACACAACACAACACAACACAACACAATACAACACAACACAACACAACACAACACAACACAACGCAATGCAACGCAATACAACACAACACAACACAACACAACACAACACAACACAACACAACACAACACAACACAACGCAATGCAACACAACACAACACAACACAACACAACACAACACAACACAACACAACACAACACAACGCTGAGTACTCCCCAGCTCTACCCATGGGCCTGGTGCCGGGTGCGAAGCCCCGGACGACAGGGCCCGGGCACTGCCAATCGGCAGTGTACTAACAGTGTCAGGTGCGTGCACGCCCCCGTGCCAAGCACCATCCCCAGGGACCCCGCGGCCCCTAGTACCGGCGGCCTCGGCCCTGGGAATGGTCAGCGACCCCTAGCGAGGACGGCTGACATAGCATCCCCCTCCTCCCCCCCCAGCACACCCGCCCACACACAGGGCCCTCTGCAGAGCCCTGGCATGCGCCCCCCAGCGCTCCTGCCTCTGCCCCCCCCACGCACGCCCCAGTGCCCCCTCCCCCCCAGCCCCATGTGCACCCCCGTTCCTGCAGGTGGTGCGGCCGACGGCGTGGAGGCCCCCCCAGGGGAGGGGCTTCGCCGGCACCGCCGCGGCCAGGTGTGTACCATGGGGACAGGGACAAAGGGCGCCAGGCCAGGGCAGACCACAGGGAGGTGAGGGGCTGAAGTGGTTTGGGGAAGGGGCCATGGGATGGAGGGGATGACCCCCCTCCCCCCCCACGCATCGCGGCCCCCTGCCGTTGCCCTAATGTGTCCCCACCAGTGCGCCCCCCGTCCCTGTCCCTCAACTCTGCAGGAGGGAGACCACCAGGGGCCGGGAGAAGAGTCTACCTCCCTGGGCCCCTTTCCGGTCGCGGCACGGAGGCCCCCCGTAGTGGGGCTTTGCCGGCGGTCTGTTTAGAGGGGCACAGGGGAGGGGGCCGAGGCGGAGCGGGTCATGGGGAGAGTGAGGGGACCTGCAGGGCAAGAGGGAGTGGTGGGACGGCCCGGTAGGCCCCCACCCCCCCTCCCCCTGAACAACTGTCCTCCCCTCCCTCGCAGCCGGGGATGGTGCCAGAACCCGCTGCTACAGCGCCACTGCGCTGGGGCGATGGCACCCACCCCGCGCTGCCACGAACCCCCCCTCCCCTTGTCAGCAGCACTCGTGGGTGGTGCCCTATGCCGGGCGGAACCCTCCCATACTTGTGGGTCGTGCCCTATGCAGGGCGGAACCCTCCAACCACGGGGCCAAGAGCCCCCCTGCACCCCCCCGGAATGGGCGGCGTGGCCCCGCTGGTCAACGGTTCGAGGCCACGCCGCCCTTGCGCGGCAACAACCGGCACCGCCCCGAGTGTGCGGGTATGGCTACCCGCTATCGCCTTGGCAACTTTCAACACTGTGACCGGAATCCCCCCGTCCGGCTAGACGCCCCCAGGTAAAGTATATCAAATATCCTTTGAGTATGGGTAAGGTATAAGGCCCCCAGCCACCACCCCGGCGCCCACAGCGGAGAGGGCGTCCGGGAGGGGTAACAGTCCCCAATCCCCCAAAGGCAGGAAACGGGCATTAACAAAGTTTGCATATGACAATGGACACAAATTTTGTTCACAAATATTTGTAAGTACACGGAATGACACGCAAAGCACGTGAGAGCAAAGAAAGAACGAATGCCCCTAAATGCCTCCTTCTCGAGCCGGGGAAAGGGTCGAGGCAGGGATCTTCACTCGTCTTGCCGGATTTGGCGAATTGGCTACAGAGCCCCTGCAGACTCTGCCACAGGGAAGGGGCATTTACACAATTTGAATTCCAAAAATGGACACAAATCTTGCTCACAAATATTTGCAAGTGCCGGCAATAGCAAGCAAACCATGTAAAACCCCTAATTTACACCGGATTTATAAAAATTTGTGGGAATTTACGCCACGTTTCGAGGAATTTACAAAAATCTACGCAATTTACAACGTAAATTGCACCGCCCCGCCCCCCCATTTGTTACCGGCTTGATAACGCATTACAACAAAACACAACACGACACAACACAACACAACACAACACAACACAACACAACACAACACAACATAACACAACATAACACAACACAACACAACACAACACAACACAACACAACACACCACACCACATCACAACACAATACAGCATAACAAAATACAACAAGACACAACACGACACAACACAATATGGCACAACACAATATACCATGGCATAACACAACACGACACAACTGCCCTCAAGTGGTGTACTAACAGCATCGGGTGTACGCGCACACCAGTGCTAAGCACCAGCCCCGGGATCCCGCGGCCCCCTAGTACCGGCCACATACGCCTCGGGAACAGGTTAGCGACGCCGATCCCACCTGCCTCCCCTTCCCACTGCTGCTCACAGCCCCCACGCCCACGCAGCCTTCCCCCCCCAGTGCCCCTCTAGCTCCCTCTCCCATGCCCACCCACCCTCCATTTCCGCAGGTCCCCTAATGGGCGCGCAATGTGCCTCGACCGTGGAGGTGTACCCACCCCTGGGAGTCAGAGCCTGGCTGAATCAGAAGCCGCCGGGCGCTTTCTCCATAAGCCCTGCGGGGCCGTTGTGGCATTCCCGGGCGAAGCCCCCCAATCGAGACCGGGAGCTGCGGCCGGGTCGGGCCCGGGAGGCCCGGATTCAGAACAGGGCCAGGCCATCAGGCAGACCTTTCCATTCACAAGGGTCCGGCTCTTGTTGAAGGCCTCGATGTACACGTGCCCATCTGCACACAGACATGTACAGGGGTGGTCACGGCGTTGCACATGCGGGTGCTGGGACCGGCGCACTTGCCATTCGACGTGGGGGGGGGGGGGGGGGCAAGCAAAGCTGTGGCAGGGATGTATCAGAAAAGGGGGGGGGGGGGAGTCCTGGGAACCAGAAATGGCCCGACAACGGCCGTGCGTTTCACCAAAATGTTCTCCTGACAGTACGATCCTCAGGAGTTCAATGGTGGTCTGTGGGTTCGGTTAGGTTCCGCCTCCCTTCTTCTGCACCGGCTGTGCTACAGCGCAACCCACCGGCCATTCATGGAACACCCCGCGCAAAAAAAAAAACCACCCTCCCGACGGCCCAATTCTCCTGCCCATGTCCATGCATTGACTGTTTGCTATTTTTGGTTCTGGGCACACAATGGGAGAGGGAGAGGAAAGAGTTGGACCCGGAGGTTGGGGAGGCGGAGCAGGAGGAGCAAGAGGAGGATGAGGCGCGGACGACGCTGACACTGCAGACCAAAAGGAGGAGGAGGAAGGCATCGGGGGGGCCGGAGGGGGGGGGGGGAATGGCGATAACGACGAGAAGGACAACGAACACGAGGAAGTAGGGGTTCCAGTAGCAAAATTGCATGCAGCGTGCACGTAGAGCGGATCATGGTTCAGCACCTTAGAGGGGTTAGCTTGGTGATATTGCTTTTAAAACTGTGATAGAATATGAGGATCTTCATTTTGTCACTGTAGCCCTGCCTACGGCTGGCGGTTGCCTGGCCAACAGCTGTGACCTTGTGATTGCGCCATTTTCCTGAAGAAAACTGCTAAATTGCGCTTTGGTGTGGTGTCCAGAACCCGTGGCACCACCCTACCACCCCTCTCCCACGCTGAGGCTCCCCTCCCCCAAATGGAAGTGGACCCCAATTGTAGATTGAGAATGGATGGGCCACAAACAACCTACACGGGCCCCGCCCAGACCCCGAAGTCCAGCGCCACTGACAACTGCATGTCAACAAACCCGCGGTATGCTCCACTTGGCAGTGCTGCTTGACGATCCCCATGCCGTTGAACTCGAGGTCAGGAGGGTTTTCTTTGTCCGTTCTGAAAAATGTGTGGGGCACAGTATTGGGCTGCGGCGTGACGGATTTTGGCAGGTGGGAGTTGAATGGCAGTGCCGCCCCCATGGCACCCAACCCCGTGCGGGCGCCTGCCGTCCTCTGTATGGGTCTGGCCCAGAGCCTAGACCCTTGGAGGGTGGTCATTGACATGGCTGTTTAACATGGGGCCTGAGGAAAGGGAAAGTCTAGGTCATCCTCAAAGCTCGAACGTGCCCCTGCGTCCCTGCCTCATGAGGGAGTAGTTGCACCGCGTGCGCACCGCAGCAACTATTAGTGGTCAAACACCGGTGCACCATCTCAAGATGCACCCACCCAAACAGCCCATAGAACCCTAGCAAAGCGTAGTTGCAAGCACAAGACCTTCTGCCCAGGTTTTTTTAATGGTTGCCAATAAGTCCCAAAGGTTTGGAGGCCTCTTGATGGCTGCAGTTATCACCGGGAGGCTCTTGGATGGTTGCAGTTATCTCCTGCAGCCTTCTGGATACTTGCTGCTATTTCCTTGGGGCCTCTGGATGGTTCCTGTTATTTCCTGGAGGCTTCTAGATGGTTGCTGTTGTTTCCCTGGATGGTTGCTGTTATTTTTCATGGAGGCAGGGTGGTGGTGGGCGACAGCATATCCAGACATGCACTGCTGGATAACCAACCCAACCGTCAGATCATCGAAATGAGCAGGGTTTCAGTAGTCGGAGGGGAGGAGTAAGGCGAGGCGAGGCGAGGTGAGGTGAGGTGAGGTGAGGTGAGGTGAGACTGTTCCCGCTCAGAGGCACCCGCAGGCCAGCGGCTCATCCTTCGATGTCGCCATGGCCACGCCATCATCACCCCCAGGTCCATACCGCCGTCAGCATTGTCTGGTTCGCAGCACCGGGAGCTCGTTGGTTGCACTGCCCGGGGTGCACCCTGTGGCGACTGTGCTGCGGATGGACTGCTCTCTCACAGGTCGCCCAGGCGCGCAATGGGCACGTGCTGTGGCAGGTGAGCCTGCCCCAACACCAAGGGGCGGTGTCCCTTGGGGGTGGGGGCACTGGGGGCACCGCACATGACGCCATGGGGAAGCCACTTTGTCATTATGTAAAAGCCCCTTCGTCAGACGTTTGTCAGCGAAGTTGATGCCATCCAAATCAATTCCCGGTCGAAGCATTTGGCGTGTCGCAGCATGTGCCGATGGCAGAATCAGCCCTGCGCTGGCCAAGAGGCTGCACGTGATTTTGAGACTACCCGCGCGGGGCAGGACACGCAAAAATGTTCCCCTTTCGACCGGCAGTCAATTTGGATGGAATCGGTTTCAGTGACAAACATATACCAAAAGGGGCTTCGACTTTCTGGGTGAAAGTAGCTTCCCCACGGCGACATGCCCGTGTGGGGATGAAAGGGCCCGCAGAGCAATGTTAAGTGAACAGGGCACTGAGCCGCTCAGTAGGGCTGCGTGGTGCAGCTGTGGGCTGTCGCTTAGAGCATCTGCATGTGGCTGCCTTGAGCAAGTCCGTATTGCTGTGCCTCCGCCAAAACCCCGGGGGGCGGGGTCTGCGTGCGGGCGGCAGAAAGTGACACACCTGCCGACGCGGTTGACCTTGACGGGAAACGCATAAACCAGCGTCTCCGCCAACAGCGGATCCTCATTCAGATTCACGAAGTGCGGGTCTTTCTCGTCACTGGACTTAGCCTTGGACAACCCTTTCTAAAACGACGGGGGGCATGGCTCAGTGACAGGCACGCACATCCCCATACCCCCCCCCCCCCAACACACACACATTCCCTGGCTGTTGGGTACCCCAACCTCTCGCAGTTTTTTGAACCCTCCCTCTTCGACCCCAATCCAACGGGTGGACACCCAACCCCTGGATCCACAAGTGGAGGATTCCCTCCTCAAAAAGCGCACACATACGTACACCCGGCAGTACCCGCATACTCAAACACATACACACGATTGCAAGACAAACGGGCACAACGCGGTTTCCGAGTGTCAGAATCCTCGTCAGTTGGAACGTCAAACAAGACAGAGCATGTTCGCCGCCAATAAGCGCGTTTCTGCAGTAACGAGGACAGTCAGGGAAGGGCTCGCATCGTGAGGGATGCATCGTGTTCAAAATGAAGTTCTGGGCAGCCTCTGGCAGCTGCGCTGTCCCAGAAGCCTGTGCAGAACAAACAATGATCGGATTCCCGGTCAGGTACCCTGGACACACACCGTGGACATGCTCACACACCTCCTCTACACGCCCAACCATCCCCTCTACATGCGCACCCCAGTGCCATGGCTTTCAGCGGCCTTCATTTTCTTTGATCGAATCATTTGTTGGGACAAGTTGTGTGTGGGGTGCGGAGGTATGTGCATGATGGGCAGGGCGTTGGTGCGGGATTGGAGAGGCAGGTCGACAGGTGTGACGGACCCTTGGGCCCCTGTCAGCCTGAGGCAAAGAGGACATACGAAGGCCTGCGCCCA
This sequence comes from Eutreptiella sp. 'Long Island Sound 2002', assembly GCA_964036045.1. NCBI lineage: Eukaryota > Euglenozoa > Euglenophyceae > Eutreptiales > Eutreptiaceae > Eutreptiella > Eutreptiella sp. 'Long Island Sound 2002'. The sequence continues at coordinate 720,611 of OZ038394.1, forward strand.
CTGGGCGTTAATTTCCTCGGACCGCTTCTCTCGTTCGTCGGTGTCCATCTCAAGTTCCCGGATGCTTGACTCCAGCTGCTCTCGCATCGCGCGCTCTGCATCCTAAAGCCCAAGAGGTGCAGGGAGCCGGGCTGTCCTTTAGCAGCAGCAAGGTACTCCTTCGCTTAAATTTCGCCCTCACCCACAACAACTATGCGCACACCATCCCAAAAACATGCACACTTCCCTCCCCATTCCCCACCCAAATGAAAACAAAGCAGGTGAATGCAAAGGGTCATCCTTGGGGTGGTACCAAAGCCCTGTGCACGGCACGAACTGGTGACGGTTGTTGTTGTTGTTGTTGTTGTTGTTGTTGTGGCTGGGTACTGTGCTCTCAGCATTGCAATTGAATCGCATGTGCCGGAGCCGGCCCCGACCGATCAACCCCCCCCCCCCCCCCGGGGCAGGGGGCTATCCAGGTGAGATGACGGCACTACCTCCGTCCACAGTACCGAGTGTGTGCGCGAAGCAGTCATGGTTGAGGTCGACTGCAATCGGCAGCAGTGGCCAGAGCGTCTGCTCCCTCCCCTTTTCATGGGCCTTTCCTGACTTGAGGGTCGCCAGGGCGAGTGCTGGGGTACAAAGTGGGACCTTGGGCGGGACGGAGAACGACTTTTGTGCCTGTGGTACCTCAACCCGGGATTTCCGGTTCACTGGGCCCGATGACTTGGCTCACAGGGGCGGGCGTTCGTGCGGAAAAATGACAGTAATGGACCAAATTTGGCCAGAATTGAGGCAAAACAAATCAAGCCAAATCAAGATGGCAGAACACACAGGCTCACAACCCTATTCTGAGGGGTTGTTGTCGCATGGTGCACGCACGGCTTAATCTTTTTGGATGTTCACCCAACTTTTACCCCGTTGAACGGCCCCCACAGAACCACACCCAGGGTCCCAATTTCTGCACCCTGTGGCCCTTGCTGGCATACCAGGAATTTGCTAAATTTTAGTCTGATGCTTGTCACAGGTCCCAGGGTCCTAATTTCTGCAACTTGGAGCTCTTGCTGGTATACCAGGAATTTTAAATTTTTGGTCTGATGCTTGTCGCAGGTCCCAGGGTCCCATTTTCTCCACCTTGCAGCTCTCGTGTGGGGGTTGATCTTCTAGTTGGGGGGGCTGGGGGCTTTCAGCATCCACTCCAGGTTTGGGGGGCTCCACCAAAGCATCCATCAATGACTCATTGTGCAGGAGTTGGGGGCGGGGGGGGGGGGGGGGGCTCGGGGCTTTCAGCACGGCTTGGTGAAGAAGGAGTTGCAATGGCAAACTCCAACCGCTCCTCTGGGGCATACCGGTACAAGACCTCTTGACCTCCCAATTTGTACCAAATAGAGATGCGGCACCCACCTTTTGGACAAAGGCCAACAATAGTGGCTGGCACCCTCTCCCCAGTGGAGCAGTGGTCATACACAGGCAGCCCAGGGACAAGCCAGGGCAACTCTGATTCAGGCATTGTGGATCTGGGGAACAAACAATGCCCTAAAAGATGCAGGGTGCGCGCATGGTTCAGGCAACACCCCCTGAAGCCACTCGAAGTGGAACCCAAGTCGCTCTGGTTCTAGGTCACAATGGGCTAGTGGAGTGGACGCACTGGTTGGTGGACCACCTCCTGTAGTCCTGAACCGGGTATCTGTTGATGACCATGGGAGGCATGGCCTGCCGGCTGGGCGTGCTGCGACGCAAAGTGTTTGCCCCCCAACCCCACCCCCCTGCAGGGGCATGCTTGACCTGGGGATTTGCAGGGGGTGCTATTTGATCCAGCGCGGCCCCCCTCCGTCCGAATCGCCCCAGGCACGTCTCTGTTATTTGGGCATGCGGCCGGAAGATCTGCCGCTGGACACCGTTGTGGCAGCAAACCAGGGCTTAGGGTTTGCACTACCAGACAGCACAGTTCGGCACCCTGTGGCATGGGAGGAGGCAGGCATGCTGCCCCTTTTCGGGCTGGGCATGGAGGAGCAAGCACTGGTCACCGTCGGGGCCTGACAGGCTGTAGCTTGAAGGGGAGGGGGGAAGAGGGGCAGTCCGGGATCCAACGGTTTGTCTGCCAAAAATGGCCCAAAGAAATTTGTCCTTCAGTAAATTTCATTTCACCTCACCTTCACTTTTTCCCCACTCTACACAATTTTATGCAAAGGGGGGGGGGGGGTCCAGAGGAGGGGAGGTGACAACGCCCATGCCAAAAAATATTCGAATTCAGGCCTGGGGCCTGGCCTTGTAGAAGAGCTGGTAATTCCTCATGCTGGTCCAGGGGACTCGGACGGCACCTGCTGCTGCGCTTACTTCTTCTTGGCGCTTGCAACTTCCCGTTCCCCGGGTAATGGCCCTTCTGGCCGATTCAGGGCAATCTCAGGCACTCCCAGGGGGCACCGGAGGTGCCCATAGCATCGTTCCGAACGATGTAGGAACAGTATCATGATGTTTTTCAAAACACAAAAAAAAACAAAAAAAACAAAAACGAAAAATTTTCCCATGATGTCTATGACTCAGCCTCAGGTTCAACAGATTACCCCCAGCGGGGTTTTGAACCCATGACCTTCCACTTGCAAAGGCACAGCTTTACCCACTGGGGTATGAGCCACCTCTGTTATCCCCATGCACAGGGGTGATATTGATATTTGGTCCAATTTGGTTTTCATCCATTATTTGGTTCTCCTGAAAAAACTGAGTATTTTGAGTATAGACACATGGGGTGAAAACCCATTTTTTTGCCCTCTACTAGTTCAAGCAAAATTCCCAGCTGTGGATTGTGAGTCCCTAACCCCAACTCGAGGGGCCACGCAACAAAGCGTGGGAGTCAAAAAAAAAAGGAAAGAAGGTGGGAGGCAAAATGGCATTCTCGGGGATCCCCAACAAAGGGGAGCAAAAGCAGAAGTGTTCCCCAACAAAGGGGAACAAAATCAGAAGTGGCTGCCTCACCCCTACCTTCTCGGGGGCCCAAAAGAGGGCCGAAGTGCTACGTCACCCCCGCGTTCTCGGGGTCCACTACAGAAGGGGAGGGAAACAAAAGTGGCCCGCACCGAGCCCCTGGAAAAAATCCCACAGTGGGGGTCCTTAATGGCGGTCCTTAACAAAAAAAAATTTGGTCCTAAAGGACCACCGTGCCTGCCTAAAGGACCACCGTGAAGGATGGCCCTTTCCTGGTGGGCAAAGGAGGAGGTTTGGCAGGCGCTCAGGAGGTTGATCGTGCAGCAACTTTCTTGAAGAGGGAGTACACGTTTTCAGTCATGGGGTCTGCAAACAATGAATACCACCAATACCACACACCAAAGGATGGGCCACAAACAACCAGGAGGGAGCAAGGGGCGGTCTATTCAAATATAGACACCCAACCGTGGTGAAGAACTTTCGGGGGGGCCGTTGGTGGGGAGGCGCCTGGGGGGGTTGGCGGGGGGCATGAAGGGGGGGGGAGGGTATCAGACACCTACGAACAGTTGGGTATGTGGGGAGGGTGGGGGGGATTGGGTGTCGGGATTCGAACGGGCCGCCCCCCTTGGGAAGAACAATGTAGGGTCGATGTAGCCCTGTATTCAGAACGATGCTGTGTGCACCTCTGGGGGGGCACCCTAGACAGTTCTCTGGGTCGAAGCGGCAGACAAGCCCGGGCCCTCGGCATACTGCCTGCTCCTGTAAGGCGTCTTTAAGGGCGGCCAAGGCCTCTTGCTCCTGCACACTGCCGGGGGTCACGGCCCCCTCGTGCTGGCTGCGCAACTGATCGATCTCCTTCTGCAACTTTTCCCTCAGCTCCTCCATCGCCTTTTTCAGTTCGGCGACGGGGTCTGAGGTGATGTTCCGGGACGACTTGATCTTGACCTGGGTGCACGCGAGACACAGGGCGGTGGGGCAGCCATTGTGGCCCACGGAACAATTATGACGCAGAAAAATGATCATGCTTTGGGAATTTCCAAGTGTGCGCTGCCGATTGCTCAATGCGTATATCCTGGTCAGGGATGTGCTTATCCACCGGGCGGGGGGTATCTGGCGGACCCACCCACCCAGGCCAAACCACCCTACCACCGAAAAACCAAAAAAAATTATCCGGGGCAAAGTGAAATTATGAATAGAGAGCCAAAAATGAGACGTCCATGGGAAATGAGAGGCCTATTTTGGGTATACAAACTTTTCTTTGCCCTCATACCCCCCCCACCCTTGGTCCCCAACCGTCCCGTAGGCCGAACACTAAGCATAACCCTGATCCTGGTCCTGCAAACCTGATTATCATGCCATCCCTTGTGGAGCATTGCAGTACCAGCTCATGCGAGCGGTGCAATACATGCCTTGACAGGACCATCCATCTTCAACCCATCCACTGCCCTCTATGGAAGCTAAACCTGCGTAATTTTGGGGCATTTTGGCCCCCCCCCCTTTGGTCATTTCTCGGAAATATGGTGGTGGTTGAGGGTGAAACACGCTTCTTTGAAGCGCCAATCTTTTTGCACGTTGATCAAGCTCCTGAAAATCACTGTTTCTGGTTTTCCTTTGCATGCTGCTCTTCAGTGTTGGTTGGGAGTTGGGGGTTTGGGCAATCAATCAAAAAAAATCGTGAGGGAAAATCATCATCCTTTTAACATGTTCCTTGTTCTGAATTATGGGTCCCCGTGCCGTCCGGGCCATCTCAGTCATGATCCGGGGTTCGGTTCTGTGGCTCACTTGGGCATTTGGTGAAACCTAGTATGCACGTAGCAAAACCTAGTAGAATGTAGCAAAACCTAGTAAAATGTAGTGAAACCTAGTAAAAATTTTTTTTTAAAAAAATTTTGAAAAAGTTTTTTTTTACCAGGTAAAAAAAGCAAAACTTTGAAAATTTTTTTTCCTTACTAGTTCACTTCCCGGCCACCGTTGCCAGTGGCGCCCCATCCAGGCCGAACCATGCATGTTGTGAAGATTTTGTCCCCTTTGTTGGGGATCATCGAGAATGCAGGGGTGACGTAGCATTTCCGCCCCCTTGTGGGCCCTCCAGAAGGCAGGGGTTAGACAGCCAATTCTGATTTTGTCCCCCTTTGCACCCCCCCCCCCTCCTCCAAAGGGTTTCGAAACATACATGAACTCCCTCTCACCAGGCCGGTGGAAAAAAGCCCCTCAGAGCGGGGGACAAGATCAGAAGTGGCCAACAAGTGGCCCGAAAGTTCTACAGCCTAGTTCTTTTGTTTTTGGCGGTTTTGAAACCTAATAAGAAAAAAATTTTTTTTACTAGGTTCTGAAACCTAGTAAAAACAAAGTTTTTTTTTTTACTAGGTTCCCAATACCTAGTAAAAAACTAGTGAACCTAGTAAACTGTTACCTAGTAAAAAAAAACTTTTTTTAAAAAAATCTTTTTTACTAGGTTTAACTACAGACCCGGCTCACTTCTCGGGTGTCTGCCTCTACCCCCCTTGTTCCACTAAGCCTGACCACGAGTTCACTAGTGGGCAGCACCCTCTGCGGTCATGTCAATGACTTCATGTGAAACATGCCAGCACCAGTAGGGGAGGAGACGCTACTGGGGCAATGCGATGCAATCGCGAGCAGTGGGACAAACGTTCCACCCTCACCCACAAACTGCATTTTGCCCCCTGGCTTGAGACGCCGGGAAAATTAGGGATTGGCGAAATTTGGAATGGCAAAATTTGGCACAACAGAAATGTGCCAAATTAAACCCTCCCCCCCAAATTTAGTACCCCCCTGGCCTTATTAAGCAATCTGCCAAATTTAGTCCCCCCCTGAGCCTCCCAAGCAAACGGTGCATGAACACATCGAGGGTACACTTTTTAGAACTGCAAGTGTCCCTTGAAGAATGAAGTCAGTTTCATCTGCTTTTTTGTGTTGGAAGTAACAGCAGAGGCATGGGCCACAGCTGCAGAAGATGCTGCATTAGCTCCATCCGCCCCTTTAACACACATATCTTCAAAATGTTCCTCTGGATCAAACTTATAATCTAGGAAAGTACACGTGGCACGCACCTCCCAAATTTAGTACCCCCCCCAAATGTAGTACCCCCCTGCCCTATTGAGCATCCTGCCTAATTTAGACCCCCGGGGTACTAAAATTGGGGGGGGGGGGTTTACGCTGCGGTATTTGAAGGTCGGAAGCCATCTTTCTGGGTGGGGCTTTTCGCTCTCTTGGCACGCGCATTTCCATTGTGCCCAACAGCCTCCAGGAAATAAGAGCCACAAGTCGGAAGCTGTAAGAAATAAGAGCAACCACCCAAAGGCCCGTGGAAAATATCAACCACCGTTCACGGTCTATGCTTCTTCTTGTGCCTAATTTGGGGATTTGTGCGAAATGTTGCAGTGGCATTTAGGAATTGGTGAAATTTTCTCTGCACCAAATTTCGCCATTCCGAATTTCGCACATTCCTAATACGCCCCGGGTACACAGTAACCAACCAGTCCGCACAGAACCCCCCCCCCCCCGGGAACCTGAGTTTCTTTCAGTGAACGTGAGGTCTGGTGAGGCTCGCCAGTCGGAGCTCTGTGTGCGTGGACCTGCTTCCACATCCCGGTGTACCAGCTGTCCGGCCTCCAGGGATGGTGGGCCCGCCAAGGGCACTGTTGTGGAAAGATTGTTGGGGTTTGGACCACAGCATCAGGCGTGGCCAAATGTGTTTGGGGCTATCGAGTCTCGAGGTCAGTGTTAGATTGATTGCGGTGCCTGCTTTCTTGTCTGGATGTGCACTTCTGCAAGGACCCAATCCTGGATCCCACTGCCTCCCCGCCCCCCATACCACCCATTCTGCTACCACTATTCACCCCCTGAACCACCAACCCGACTATGAACCCCCCCCCCCACTTTTCCAAAATCACTGACCCTGCTACCACCACAAACCACTGCCACTGCTCCCCATACTCATGGTACCGCGTTTATGAACTGTGCCATTGATTTGCTGTTGTGCAGTGCTGTTTTCTCATTGTGGATCACATCTTGCGTGCACTGTCTTCTTGTATTGTAAGGGTATTGTGTTGTATAGTCGTGTTGGGTTGTTTTTGTGTTGTAGTTGGCAAACTGCGTGTGCTATCTCTGGGGTTGTTTCCCCACCCTACAGAAGTGCCTGAAAACCCTCAATGAGGGAACGTCAGTGCGCTGGGCGCTTGCCGGGCATCTTTTTAGGTTGACATGCCCCCGACCACCACTGTACCAAGCGCTATACCAAGACTTCCCCACCCTAGGGACCCCAAAGAAGCAGGGGCTATGTAGCCACCTTGATTCCTCCCCAGGTTGGTTACCCAAAATGCCGGGTTCTGTAGGCACCTTGATTGCTCTTTGCTTTGCGGGCTCCAGCAGGTTGGCTGTGATTCTTCCCCTAATTGGGGACCCCCAGGCTCGGGATCAGTGAGACCAGGAGCCCCAAAAGTCAAACCATTTTCGATCGATAGGATTTTGGGGCCTTCGGCCCGGATTTCTTATTTGACTAATGGCCTGGCCATGGCCAATTGAGGCCTTGGCCCAACCCCACCCCGGCTGCAGACCGAGGCTCGTGTCTCAGTGGCAATGCAGCGGAGCTCATGACCCATGGTCCCCGGTTCAAGTCTCAGGATAGCCCCCAAATCACCACAGAAAATTGCCAACCTTCCAACCAAATTAACCCACAACACAGCACCAAACCTGCCCATTCAAATTGCACAACAAATGTGGTACTGCCGCCCGTCCAGACCCCCCAGTCCCGCTGCATTCCGTGTCCGGCACCGATACCTGTTTGATACGGTCCGCAAAGCGCAGTGTGGACAAGCTCTCCGCATAGCAGACGGACGCAGGGCTCAGCGCGGCAATCATGACCACCTGAAAGGCCAATAGGGCATGCCAAACGGGGGGGCATCGGAGGGTAGCAGGGGCGGGCGCACGCCTTGTCTCTCGCAAGCACTCGCACGCGGTGTGCAGCGCGTGGACAGCGATCCAGTGCCGGGCGGGGCATAGGAGCTCGCGTCACAAGTGCAGGGCACACGCAGAGAAAGCGGGGGGGGGGGGTATTTCGGTCCCAACAAGCGGGCAGAGAATGCCGTGGCTGTGTGGGCGAATGTGTGTGCACCTAAGTGCATTTCATCCTACAACTGAACACTGTTCATTCAAACAACCACAAGTTTGGTTGTGCTTGAGGCACCAGCCAAACACCCCACTACCCCCTGCCGCTCCCTCCAACACAAACCGTGCCCCTTCCACGTGGTCCCGATGGGTGGTGCACAACAACCACACTGTTGCATGTATGTGTGTTGGCCGTCGTGTGTGTGCACTGGCTGTGCTGTGCTGTGTGCGTAGTGGCTGTGCTGTGGGAATAGGGAAAATGAGAGGAAACACACGAGGGACACCCAGTCAGTACACATACGGCACAGCCAGCACCCACGCACCAAAGCAACACAGCTAGAACCAACCAACAAGGCGCTGGTGAATGCAAACCACTGTAACCGAAAGGCCAACAGGTCGTAGAGCGACCGGGGCATGGGGCGGCCCACACCTTCCCATTGGTCATGGAGCCCTGCAGCAGCAGCGTCAGCTTGGAGTCTCGATAACTAGGCCGCTTCCCTTCGGACAGCGCTTTGATGCAGCCCCCCAGAGCGGTCAGGGATAAGTTGATGGCATTGCCTTCTTTGAGCATCTGCCCCGACGTGCCCGCGGAGTCCGTTCTCTCAGATCCGGCCAGATCGATCAGATTCAGCCGCGCCATCAGAGTCTCCATCGTCTTCCCTGTGCAGCACAGGGCCATATACAGCAAAGCATCGGGGAGAGAGCGACTTTGCACTGCACCATTCCTCCCCAAAGGAGACACCTCTGCCCCCCCCCCCTTGCCCCAAGGAAATCAACCAGGAAAACCAAAGATCAGACGGGGAAGCTGGATTTTTTTAAGGGGCGGGCGGCGCCCTCCCCGTACTTTTGGTCCAGCACCCTGCTGTCGGCACCTTGCGGTAGTGGGCAGGGATGTATTAGAGGAGAGGAGGGGGGGGTTGGGTCTGTGACCCAAAAGTTTGTGTACCAAAGTTGCCCCAACCAGATTTTACCAACGGTAAATTTCGTTTTTTCCCATGATAGTCACTTTGGGTGGGTGGGTGGGGAGTCTCGGGGGGGGGGGTTAATCCCCTCTCCTATCGTGTACTAATCCTCCTACGAAAACTAATACTAATCCGAGCGAAGCTCGATCATCTGATACTAATACTAATACTAATACTAACACTAATACTAATACTAATACTATGCTTTCCTGGGGCATTGTTGCTGTTTGGAAGATATGGGGGATGTACAATTTCACTCTTTCTTGCGCTCTACAGGCGGGCGTTGTATTTTGATGATGGGGAGATGGGAGTCCATGGTCACAGCAAGATGAAATGCCACAAGACAAAGGAGAAGCTTTGGTAAGGATGCGACGTGTTGGTGATCCGACCTCAAAAGGCCGGAATTGCCCCCACCAGAGATCTGGAGACCACATCATCTCTCACCACGATCCCATCCCCGAGGCCGGCCCCATGGGAAATGAAGGGCAGGATTCAGAACCCAGGTGGGCCACCAAAGACCATCAAGGAGCCCACTGTGGTGCAACGCCAGACAGTGGTGTGGCTTTGGAGGTACCTTGGGGCGGATGGGCGGGGAGCGGGTCAGGGAAGTATTTGAAGGGGGGGCGGTGGGCTGGGACCCAAAAATTTGTGTACCAAAAATGGCCCAGCCAGGGTTTTCCAACGGTAAATCCCAATGGTAAATTTCGTTTTTGCCACGATGGTCACTTTGGTCTGGGGGGGGGGGGGTTCCAGGGAGGGGGTGGGGTCCCCCTCCCCTCCTCCTATGGTGTAAGGGCATTCCAATACTTCTCTGGTAGTGGGGCTACAACAACAAAGGGTACGGGATCCAATATGGTGGGTTCCTCCAATTTTGGGAGTGCAGTATTCCAATTGGGGCACAAAGAACGTTCGCCAAAACGCTGAATTTTCCCAACTTTGCGATGGAAAGTACGCGCGACGGGCACCATCGCCGTCAGACAAGTGGGCATGTCGCCGCAGGTGCCACGCTGGATGCCGACCCATCTCCGTCCCCAATCCACTCCAGCCTGTGCGGAACTGGGGTGCGGAAACAAGGCAAAATAGAACTCTGGCATGCATGATCCGGCCCCTGTTGCCATTGGTGAGGATGGTGTGGGCGGGTAGTGCCTTGCAGCGGCAGCTGCTGCAGAAGCATTGGTTGGTGGTCCGCCATGATCGAGTTGTGTGCCTCTTGTGTTCGTCCGCAGAATGGCCATCGTCCGCATTGTGCGTGCACTGTGCTGCTAACCCGGCACCTACCGCTCATGGCCCATATACGTGCGGCCTATAATATGTTCAGGAAAATATTTTCCAAAAAAAACTTTGTCAAAATTGGGGGGGGGGGGGGGGCACGAGATCCATGTGGTTCTGTGAAAGGATAATTGAAGGTCAAACTCGTTTTCCCTCCCAGAAAAAATGCGCAACTATGAACCCAAAACGACGACAAGGACCAACTGCCACCTCCGAAATGGGCGTTACCCATAGCCTGAGGGCACTGGTGCTGAGGGCTGCTCAACCAAAGTGCTCGGCGCAGTTTGGAATTCAATGGGCAGAGGCACATAGTGGTGTGCGGGCAAACAGAGACCCAGAAATCCTGAAGAGTGGGGGCAAACATCACACAACAAGGCTTCACACATATTCCCCCCCCCCATAAAATCTGGCCCCCGGTGGTCGTCAGCACTTGAATACGGATTGAACGTGCTGTTTGCCGGCGATCGGCGCATGGGACGTGCATATCAGTGGCATAAGAGGACGGGGTGGCACGGAAATCATGCGGCACACACACACGATTGACACGGGGGGCAGGGTCAGGGTGCACCGTTGTCATTCTCTTTCTTCCGTGTGTAGTTGATCTGGTAAATGGTGTGGGCTCGGGAGGACTCGGGGTTGAGCGCATGCGACCCAACAGACCGATTCTTGTCTGCGAACTCCATCGCCTGCGTGATCGCGGGCATTCGCAGCAGGGTTCAACGGCGGGGGAGGGGGGCTGCCATGGGATGGATGCCGGAGAGATGACAGAAGCTGGTGACCCGTAGGGAAAATACGGAAGGCAAGACCTGTACCTCCCACTGCCCCCATCATCCTGTTGTGCATCACACTGTTTCATTGCAGACAACTGGTCCCTGAACCTTGGTCATGGGCGCCCACACGACCTCGATCTCATGGGTGAAGAACAATTGGCCCCGGACGTTGCAGTTTTGAATGTCCCCGTTGTGTTTAACATGCAATGTTGAGCAGTGATGCAAATAAAAGGGGGCCTTGGTCCCCCTCGGCCAACCACCTTGTGTGACATTCCGTCGGGTTGCTGTTTCTTTACAGGGCCCTTCACAGTCACCCGTTCTTCTCTTCACGTGCTGCGTTGGGCTGCTGCGTTCTGATGCACGCTGCGGCCTGTGTTCCTGTTGGTGTCGTTGCCGCGTGAGCGGAGCCCAGTACTTGGCACACTGGGGTTGTACTGGTTGTTGCGGGGGTTGTTTTACGGTCTATGCTGCCCACACCCCTTTGCATCCTGGTCGTCCACCACATGCCTCACTATGTTTCCATGTGCGTGAGGCCCAATGGCTCCACCCCTCCGCATGTCGAACAGCAGGAAGTACACAACTATAGGGACAAGCACTCATGCACTGCCACACAGTGGCAACCAACCATGACCATGTACACTGGGACATATCCACGGCATATCCACGGACAGCCAACCCCCCTCACCCACCCACACCCCTAGCCTGCCGCAACTGTTATTGGCATCCCTGATGTTGAGGCTTTGCATCGTAACGGGGGCCACACCTCCAAGGAACCTATCCAAGTTTGAACATAGCTAGAGACCTCGATCCAAAACCAGAAATATAAATGGTTTAGCCTCTAATGCCTAAATACTGTAGAAGCCTTTCATGCTGCAGAAGCAGCTTTTTGCGGTAAATCGATTTGAGAAATTGTTTCCGATCTTTCAATTGCTGATGCTGAGTGGCCGAAGCCACAATTTTGAACTTACCATCCATGCAACAAAATTTTCTGCCAATGTTCGCTCACTTTGGCCAATTTTTCCCAGTCCGCCTGCCTACTGTAGTCCAACATGGATGATACACAAACCATTAGGGTGGCTTTTCCCATTGCTCTTCTTGATGAGAGCGAACTATTTTCCGTGTTACTTGCCACCGCTCTCATTTCACATTTAGAAAGGGCACACAAAACAGTACACGGCTTAGTTTAATACCCTCACCTTCACAGCTTTCAAAATGGGGCTTATCCTGACATAGAAACGCATCAGTAAGGTCCGCATGTTCTGCATGATACCTGTGGAGGCAACCTGAGCACTAGGGCATGGCTATGGCACCCATGGAGAGCACACGGGGACGAAAACCGAATTGTACTAGCTTCTTGGGCAGCGTTTTGGGGCTATTTTGATAATACAAACCTTCATAAAACGTGGGTCTCAACCAACATGCAACTATTGGCACTCTGCAGCTCAATGACTTCTCGACCGAATATATCCAAGCACTTTGGGCCAAGAGGCGTGGGAAAGACACATGGTTCTCATCATGCAAGTAGCACCGTTGTCCTTACCTTGAAGACAAACTCAAGCTCACCTTCTACCCCAACAATATATCGAAATAGTGCCTCCGAAATCTAGACCCACGGAAGCAAAATTACCTTGTTTTTTGACCAAAAGACCAGATCCCCGCTGCATGAAATTACTCCCCAACAGAGGGTCATGGGAGGGCCGTGTTGCAGTCATATTGCAAGCTGCCCATGTTTATGCTTTTTTTTTATTGGTGGAAAGCCAGCAAAGTCTTCTCCGCTCCCTTTCCTTCCCATTGTGTCCAGTTTGAACTTATGGGTAGCGTTGTGCTCCCCGGCAAAAGCTCACATGGAGACAATGCCAACTCGGAACAAGGCCCCATGGGCACATTATCCACAAAATTCATTGGTCAGTCGTGCCAATGTCTACTGTCACACACTTTTATCCCATCCCTCCCACAGCATTCATACCCTTCGTACATTGCCAATATATACTCAAGCCCACCTCTCTAGCCCACCGCCTCCGTCCCTGTTGCCGTTCCACAGGGGAACGCCCTGCCTGGCACACAAGTGCAAAAATTTCCCACACCGCAAAGATGTCGGCGGAACTCTTACAAGGCTTTTTGGATGTGTCCACAACGTACCCGCAGTTGGCAGTGAGCCGCGGCTTGTGCCCGTTTTGGGGCCAGTGTTTGCGATCAGCAAGCAGATCGTTGACCTGCTCACAGTAGATCTCCACCACCTGAGCAGAATGCGAGAGAAAAAGCTGATTGTCACGCACAAGCAGCCTCGTCGGGTTGCCGACAACACACGCACACACACACACACATGCGCGCGCGACGTGAGGGACACAGTGACACACACTTGTGCAGGAACCAACAAGTAAACCACTGATGTCTACGACAGGTCAGCACGATGCAAGCGCAGTGGATACGTTGGCACCGGGAACACCTCATCAGGCCAGTGAGCAATCAAAACAAGACAAAAGCAATAACTATTGATCGTGTCATGATGTCAAGGCTAGGCGCCTTTCTGAAGTGGAGTGACAAGGAAATGTGGCCGCGCCAATCGTCCCGGAGTGGAGGTACACGCGGGGCACAGGTCACTCTAATCACCCACTGATCTTAGAGAGGGGAACAAAGTCGTTTGGCACCAGCATCGCAGCAGTATTATCATGCCCGTGGAAGGTACCCTCTGTTGTGAATCCAACGCACACGCCGCATGGGAGAGGGAGTAGGCCTGAATTACCAATCCCATCGTCATGGAAGCCCAAAGCCGGTGGCAGGTAATGCCTGGCCTTAGGCCTGCACAGAAAACATGAGTAAGGGAGGGAGCATCCATGTCAGCGGTGGGGGAGAGACATTCAGAGGTCAAGCAACCTTTTCCTCGAAACAGGACACACACACACACACACACATGCACATACATCCGCAAGCAACCACCTACATGTGTATGCACACACACACACACACACACACACACACACACAATTTGCGATGCACAGCACAAAGTACACACACACACACACGCACGCACATGTACACGCACAGCAGGCGTACAATCAGACACACAGACACACAGACACACACAGACTTCAACCAGTTTCACATCAGCAGCACCCGCCTATCGCTGGATTTCCATTGAGCCACGGGCTTGTCCTATTCAAAGGACGCTTCGGAGTGGGGTTGGTGCGTCCCCAGGACAATTGGCCGCCTCCTGTGAGCACTTCTCCGAGAGAGATGGCTCGCACTGGGGCAGGAGTGAACCTGTACATCCACCAACTGCGTGATCAGGGGATTGCCAGCATCCAACTCCATTCGCCGGAAGATCTCTTTGCACGTCCGCGGGATGATGCCCTCCAGCTCCGGGACCCCCACTTTGCCTGAACACACAGGGGGCAGAGGGACGCTTTGGAGCAGGGGAAGGGAGGGATCAACTTGGATAACAATTGATTCTTCCCCTTGAGAGGGAAACATGGCACTGTGCCGCAGCCCGCTTGAGGGCTTTCTTCTTGGACTCATGACGGGGGGTTCCTCATAGAGCTGGGGTGAGGCGAGGTGACGTTGGGGGCGTCCTTGCACTGCGCGCTACTTTTAGACCACGTTTCCCCCGAAGAGCCCCCAAGCACACCCCTTCCACACACCCTTAATATTAGGTTATATCCAAACTTCCCGAGCTCAAGACAGTTGCAAGCTACCTTCCCTTCACATAAGACAGCATGCACAATGGGAAAAGCCATGAACGGCGATGGTCGCCACTCCGGGTATTGGTTTGGAATATAGGACACCAGATATCTAGAGACACATGAGTTTCCATGGTCATGGCTTGGCCAAGCAACTGAAAGGCAATTAATTAGATTTGAATCAGAATTAATTAGATTTGAATCAGAATCAGACCACAATATTTTAGTAAAATTTCACAGTATCCAGGTTCCAGGGTGGGAGACCACTAGCATAGGCCGGGGTAGAAAACATACACTTCATTTCCCCGGGTATCCATCTTGCCTTGCCAATTCATCAATATGGCTCCATCATCCCTGCCTTCTCGGGTCCCTATGGTTGGGAGAAATCAACCCAGAAAAGGGTGGATGATGTGGAAATGAGCAAAAAAGTGTGAAAAAGGATGGAAATGGGCAAAACTTGGTAAATATCCTAGAAAGACATATTCCCAATGTGGAAGAAGCATCAAAACCTACTCTCAAACGCCAATGATGCCCCTAGTATCACAAAGTATGGGTCTCTAGTACGGCCAGACATCTAAACACATGCGCGCGCGCACTGCACACACACTACGCGTCCACGGCACTACGTGCGCCCCTACGGTTGCGTGCTACCTTCCCTTCCCATCAGATGCCATGAAATAATGTCCCTTGAATCTTGGAAGCCCTTTAGGATCCCAAAGAAGAACTCCCGCCAATGTCATGAGGGACAAAGGAAAGTCTTTTTACCCATCCAATCTCGGCAACAACACGATTCAAGTAAGACCACACACGATGCACATTTGCCCACCATGCATCCTTATATTATCGAGCCCCTCTTTGTCTAATGGTTGATCTTCATTTGCACGCTTGTCATCTGCATGTTGATCTTTGCCTTGACAATTGCATCCGGCGCAGAATGCAAATCAACACAGGCTAATGCAGAGTGCCGACATTGAGGGCTGCCATAGTGGGGAGAACTCAACCTAGAAAGTAGAACATGCCGTGAGTGAAAATAGGTAAAAATGGAAAAATGGCCCAAAATTGCCATGTCCGATACAAAAGAAACACCAAAATACGTGTTATCAAACAATAATGATGTCCCTAGTACCACACAGTGTGGGTTTCTAGTACGGCGAGATGCCCAAATAGCCGCACTCAGGAGGGTATGTAGGAGGGGAATAAAAAAGTGTTCTTGCACGGTTGTTTTGCAAAAGCACCGCGGGTAGCTCATATGTTCAACCATGGTTGGTGGCGATTGGCGGTTGGCGGTTGGTGGCGATTGGCGATTTGTGGTGGTTGGTGGTGGTTGGCGGCGGTTGGTGGTTGGTGATTCGTGGTTGGTGGCGCTGGCAGTGGTCGGCGGTTGGAGGTGGTCGCTGCTGGCGTTTGGCGGCGGTTGGCGGTTGGCCGTTGGTGGCGGTTGGTGGTTGGTGGTTGGTGGTCCCTTGGGGCGGTCCCTAAGAGCGGTCCGTAACAAAAAAAAAAATATAGTTCCCTGAGGACCCCCGTGCGTGCACTGCGCTTAAGTCCCCCCCTTTATCCCTTGTAGAAGCCCGGCGTTTGGCTGGAGGGAGGTGTATGACAAATGGGCTTGTATATCCGGGGAAACTTTGGACATTGCAAGCAAATTGCTGTCAAACGGCGGGAAATGACCACTTTCTGACTCGCCTCTCGTGGCTTGGCTGCCCGTTTCCAACCTTGCGCCTCATCTCAAACAATTGCAAATGCTTGTGCTCTGGGGCAGGATTTGGAGCAGGCTTGCCTTGAGGTTTAGGAATGGGTTTGGGCCTCCCGTTCTTTCGCACAAAGCTACCATCCACAATATCCAATCACATCAAAACATACAGCATTGGGTTGCAATGTGTGGCCGAATGTTGTAATGGACAGAAGGAACAATGACAGGCATGACCGAGCCCCTCTTTCCCTCTACAATGGTCTCACGAGCGCCAATTCTTACATTTAGGACCACCCAAAACTGTGGCTCACAAAGGTCCAGAGAACAGTGGCTCAACACCCACCCAAAGCCGTGCTTGCTCAAGGGGGGGCCGGGTACTTTCGGAACTCATGACATGTACAGTTCACCTTTCTCTGGTGGTGCGACAAAGCAACCAGTCCCTCCAAGAAAGTACAGCAACGAGGGCATACCGAGCATGGAGTAGCTCTTGCCAGACCCGGTCTGGCCGTACGCAAAGAGGGAGACGTTGCGGCCCTCCAGGGCAGCGTTCAGCACAGGGATCCCCAACGTGGACATGACTGTGTCTTGTGTGGCCCACTCCCCAATGCCCTCCTCTGTCTCAGAGTGAGACTGAAATGAGAAATCGTACTTGAACTCCCTGAAGGAACACAGCAAAGCGAAGCGACCCTGGCCCGGCCCTGTCTAAGATACAGCTTGCCCAAGATAAGCAGGGCGGGGCACATGTACAGTATTAATTTTGGATGTCATTTGATTTGGTCCCGATTTGTAGGTGTGGGCCAAGATGCTCAGTTTGTGTGCATTTGCGGTGGTTTGCTGAGTCACACCGATGCTGGTGCACATCTGGTGTGTGTGCACACTGGTGTGCACAACTATGTTTGATGGCTTCATGCCGTGTACCAGTGACCAGTACCAAACAACATTGGAGGAGACGATGTCTTGTTTCAAGCAAGAAGATTCCAAGGACAAGACAACCTGCAGAATGGACGTACAGGTATACAAGGGACATACCTCCTTTTCCTTGCCTAGGATAGCGGTTGTCTCAGCTACTCAGGGCGCATGTACCGTGCTAATGTGGGCCCCATTTGATTCTGTCCTGATTTGCAGATGGGGGCCAAGATGTTGGGTCTGTGTCCATTTTCGGCTGTCTGCTGAGTCTCACGGGTTCTCTTTTGGGGGTAATGGGTGCACAGCGCGCTCCTTTTAGACTAGACTGCCCCCTGAAAAGGCCTCCAGACTGAGCTCTTCCGACCGCCCTCAACATTAGGCCACCCCAACTACCCTAGCTCGACACAGCTACTTCCTACCTTCCCTTCCTTTTTTGTTTTGATGCTGCCCGGTACCATCCACAATTGTGTGAAATTGTTCCGGAGCTTCAGACTCATTGTCTGAGACCGTACATAATCGGCCCTGGACACCTACCCGCATGCCTCATATAAGGTGGTATAAGGTTACAGCGTTATTCGGCAATGTGCACAGTGCCCTCCCTGGGCCACTCCTGCCTTGTAGCTAGAAGATGGGGCGATGTAGTAGCTGGCAATGAGGTAGCTGCTCGTTACCTTCCCTTACCATAAGACGTCATGCAAAACAGAAAAGCCCATGCATGGCAATGGTCACCACCCTAGAATTCACACCCTCAACAACATGCAATGCACCTTCGCTTTCACCTATGAAAATTGTTTGCTAAATACAATCTCAGATGCAGCAACTTGTGGTCTGGCGCCTCCCAAGGTGAAAATGCATAGGATGGTCCCTTGCGAGCAACCACCACCCTGTACAAAGTCTCCTTTGTTGCTTGTCCCAACCGCGTAGGGGGATGGTAGCTTAGGGGAATTTTGGCTCTTCTGGCGGGCCCTTGCCACAAGGTGATCTGCAGCTGCTTGGTCGGGCCCAACGGGTAAATCTCCATGCCACGTCAGATGCTACCCCCAAAGCGTACACTAGGTTTGTTGGAAAAGAACAATGGGAATTCAGCGACCGTCACACTGTCACATGTGTGTGTGTGTGTGTGTGTGTGTGTATGTGTGTGTGTGTGGGGAAGAACAATATTAAAGAGGGAGACCCGCATGGGTCCAGGGGCCCCGTGGTCGCCTGAGGCGCCACCAAAATCAGTGCAGCGTACATGCGTGCGCCACCTTGTCTGGCGCCCATCGGGGTCGCAGCTGGGGGCCTCGCCTAGGACCTGGTGGGGTGGGGTTATGTGACCTCCGTCCCTGCGCGTCCATGCCTGACCGCGTCATGCTGCTCCACTAGCGCCCGCTTCGCGGGGGGGGGTGGGGGTCGGGGTGCCCTTGTCCTCTCTTGGAGGCCTGGCCTCGGCTTACCGACGCCTGCTAGTGACGCTTGGGCCGCTTAGCTGAGCCCCCCCCCCCCCCCCCTCCTGGGGTGCGTAGCCCTGCCGCCCTCGCTCTGCCCGGCGCCCCGGGCGGTATCTGTAGGGGGGGGTGTCCTGTATGTCGCCTGGCGCAGCAGTGCCGCACCCCCCTGCCCAATGCCGCGCACGTTGAGCACCGTCTGTGATTGTGCGCAGCGCAAAGCCACAGCCGCGGAAGCCGCGGTCGAGTTTCCGGGCGCCTAGCCACGGCGCACCGCTGTGGTGGTGTGAAAAGCACGGCCCGTCCCCCTGGCGCAAATGTCGCTGCGTCTCCGCTTGGCTCCTCCACTCTGTACTGTACGCCTCTGCGTGCCCCTTCCGCTAGAAGTGGTCCTGCGTACGCCCTGGCTGCTTTCTTCGCTCCTCCTTTGCTTAGGCATCGTTCCCGCGGCCGCGTATTATCATTCCGCCCGTTGGCTGACTATCCCTGGGCGCGTCTCCGTTTTTGGCGCTGCTTCCCCACTCGTGACTGCTGCTGTTGTGCCCATCGTTCGGCATTGTACTTCTGCAGGCGCTTCAGATGATGCCACATTGCCATGGGTCTCGTGAAGAGGGGGTGTCCCTTCACTCCTACCACCGGGCCTGCCCCCAGCGGCACCAAAGAGCGGCAGTGGTTGGTGATCCGGGCAGGCAGGATGGACTCCCTCCCTGCTGCTTTGCCCATCAGGGTTACTGCCAGGCGCACCACCCTGCCCTTCTCCTGTAACGACAGCTCCGTGCCCGCAAATCTGGACTGCGGGGTGGGCGGCAGGGGCCTGCCCACGGGGGGGCGACTACAACTGGTCCTGATGCGACATACCCCCCAGCTATCTGTCAAAACTCGGGGGGGGGGGGGGGGGGGGGGGGGGGGGGGGGGGCAGAGTTGGGGGGGGGGGGTCCGGCCGGGGGTCGGGGGGGTCCGGCCGGGGGGGGGGTCCGGCTGGGGGTCGGGGGGGGGTCCTACCGGGGGTCTGGGGGGGTCCTGCCGGGGGTCGGGGGGGGGGTCTGGCCGGGGGTCAGGGGGGAGTCGGATGGGGTGAGGGGGGGGGGTTAGGGTTAGGGTTAGGGTTAAGGTTAGGGTTAAGGTTAGCCCTAGGGTTAGGGTTAGCCCTAGGGTTAGGGTTAGCCCTAGGGTTAGGGTTAGGGTTAGGGTTAGGGTTAGGGTTAGGGTTAGGGCTAGGGTTGCTATTAGGGCCTGCAGCCCTCCTATAGCCCAAATATGAATTCTCTACAAAATTTTGAGCATTTTGAGTATAAACACGTAGTATGAAAAAAAAAAAATTGGCGCCTTCGGCGCCGGACAGTTTTCTCTAGGGACACTTGCTGGTGGCCGACCCGGCACCACTATCTTTCAAAACCCGGGGGGGGGGGGGGGGGGGGGGGGGGGGGGGCTGGGGGGTGTCGCATACAAGGACCGGGGCCGGCCGCCCCCCCGTGGGCCTGCCCGCGTGCGTCTCGAAGTCCAAGGCCAGTTCCATGAAGGAGACTTGCCCGTGCCCCTGCGGCAGGGTGTCATCCGGAGGGAGCCATTCCAGGTCTTATAGCCACGCGACCATCGCCGGCAGGAAGTCATTACCCCATTTCCAGTCTCTGGACAGCGCCCCCATGGCCGGCAGGGAGGTCCTCTGAGCCCTGGGTCTAGGGGCTGCAGCTGGTACCAGGGATACTCCTCCCGCGGCACCTTGCGCGACTGAACCGAATGAGGAGTGTGTGTGTGTGTGTGTGTGTGTGTGTGTGTGTGTGTGTGTGTGTGTGTGTGTGTGCCAACTGCCAATTGTCACGCGCCGGGGGTGATTCAATCCATGCTCTCTTCATGCCTGTGGTACTTTTCTCAAGTTCCCTGGACATTTCTTCATTGCACACTGCGTTCGGATCGTGGGTCACGACTTTACACAGTGCCTCAGCTATTTGCTTGTCCTCTAATCTGGCTCTGAATCCGGGGTGTCCATCGGCACATTGCGCATTTGCCGTCGCCTGTGGCGGATGATTATAGGCCTCTGATCCCTGCACAGATGCTTGTCTTTTCACCCCTCTAGCTCTCGTCGGCTTTTGCCTTCTTACCCGGGGGGGCATCGTCCGGCGCCACCTTGGGCCGGACTATTTTGTGTACCTTAGACTTAGCCGCTCCTGCTTTGGCCAGTGCATCAACAGCATCATTGTACATAATTCTATTATGTCCATATACATGCGCCATTGACACTGGCGCCGTCCTGCACTCCAAAAGCTGGTACACTTCCTCCCACACATTGTGATGATACACAGGGTTTTTGCCCTTTGCCATCCACCCTCGGTGCTTATATGACCTCAAATTGTTCAAAATGTCCACACACCACTTTGAATCACTGTACAAGCACAGCTCCTGGCTGCTGCGCACAGCGCATATAGCTGTCCGGGCAGCTGAGACTTCCGCCATGTTATTGGTCTGCGATCCCACAGTTCGGCGTGCTCGGCGTTCTGTGCGTGTTACTTGGTCTGTGCGTGTTGTGCGCGCACAACGCGCGCTCTACGCGTTTTCAAAACCTTACGTGCAACACCGTTGGCCACAAAAGCGCGCCTCCGGCCAGAAACGTACAGATGGTAGACAAAGGAATATGGGAAGAAATATACCAGATGTGGCAGGGCAGAACGGCACTCGTCTCGATGACACACACGTCTATGGACATAACAACCTTGTGTATAATTAGGAGGCGGACACCCTGGCAAAGGCGGGGGCATCGCTGTCCAAGGTGCACAAGCGGAGGCGTGTCAGGGACATGCCGTAGGGAGCCGAGGGACCTCCAGAAGAAAGCAGACCGGAGGTAGGGGAATCAAGCTACAGGCAGCACTGCAGGTGTCAGACGAAAGCACAGATAGGGACAGGTCAGCACACATACGACACAGGCGAAAGGTAATGCGCAGTGTGCCCCTTGATACTGGACCCGGAGCCTAATTAAACTACAAACAGGCTGCTGACCACACTGTACACTGGCCGACGAACCGACCTCAGTCTACATCAAGGCAGGGAGAGAAAGCACTTCTATCAAGAGGTGCTAGGACAATTCCCGGAGAACTGCCAAAGGCATGAACGGATTGCGTGAAAAACCACCCCCGCGGTGGGCCAATTGGCAATTGGTACACACTCACACACATGGGGCAAAAGTCTCAGCTGCCCGGACAGCTATATGCGTTGTGCGCAATAGCCAGGAGCTGTGCTTGTACAGTGATTCAAAGTTGTGTGTGGACATTTTAACAATTTGCGGTTATATAAGCACCGAGGGTGGATGGCAAAGGGCCAAAAACCCTGTGTATCATCACGATGTGTGGGAGGAAGTGTACCAGCTTTTGGAGTGCAGGACGGCGCCAGTGTCAGTGACGCATGTATATGGACATAATAGAATTATGTACAATAATGCTGTTGATGCACTGGCCAAAGCATGAGCGGCTAAGTCTAAGGTACACAAAATAGTCCGGCCCAAGGTGGCGCCGGACAATGCCCCCCAGGTTAGCAGGCAAAAGCCGACGAGAGCTAGAGGGGTGAAAAGACAAGCTTGTGCAGGTCTCCGAGGACGACACGGAAAGTGAAGGGCCTATAATCATCCGCCACGGGCAACGGCAAATTACGCAGTGCACCGATGGACACACAGTATTCAGATCCAGATTAGAGGACAGGCAGACAACCGTGGCACTGTGTAAAGTTCTGACCCAGGAACCGAATGCAGTGTGCAATGACATAATGTCCAAGGAACTCCATAGAACTGCCACAGGCGCCAACAGAGCATGCATTGAATCACCCCCGACACGGGGCAATTGTCAAATGGCACATACACTTTCATACATGCATGGGTGGATGGGTCCAAAATTCGAGCATGGGCGGGGTTTGGAGTATACTTTCCCCATGCGAAGTATTGCAATGTAAGTGAGCCGGACGTGCCTCCAGAGGCACGTGCAGAATTGAAATACCGGAACGCGCAGAACGCGCAGCACGTCGGTTTGCACACGGGCGCACATCGAGGAGGGGCCGCGTCCTCACAGTTGGGTATCCAGCCTACGCGGTTGTCCCCCAGGGTTCGCACTGGTCCCATGGGTAGGGATGGCAGAGGCCTCTGCCTCCATGACCGTCTCGTTCAAGCCCCCCACTCCACCACACTACTCCTCATCTTCCTCATCCTCCTCATCCTCCTCATCCTCCTCATCCTCCTCATCCTCCTCATCCGCCTCATCCTCCTCATCCGCCTCGTCCTCCTCATCCTCCTCATCCTCCGCACCATCCTCGTCCTCCTCGTCGTCCTCGTCCTCCTCGCCCTCTTCATCCTCCCCGTCCTCTTCGTCCTCCTCATGGTCATCCTCCCACACCTCCTCGTCCTCCTCGTCCACCTCCATGTCCCGTGCGCCTTCCACACCTCCATAGCCATGTCCCGGCGCAAAGCACAACACGTGGAACGCCTTTCCACAACCGGTACATTCATAGCCGGTTCTTCCCCTCTTGCAAAAGTGGCACACACGCCGCTGTTGTGTCGCCACCAGCACGTGCACCTCTTGTCGCAGGGGGTGGGCAAAGTACCGCCGCCGCAACACTTGCCATTGCCACTCCCACATGCTAGTGGTCTCCTTGCAAAGTCCCAATTGCCGGCAAGTTGCGAACGCATTCACAACCGCGTACCGGAGCACGAACGCACACACCGTGTGGGCCCATGTCATCTGGCGGCCAACCTGCCTCATCTGCAGGGCCATCTGGTTCACACCATCGACACCGCGCGACAGTGTGCGGTACGCCGCCACCACGGGGTGCACTTCGCGACCGCTTCGCTGGTGAGGTGGTCCCTTTCGGGCAAACCACACATTCGTCAGCATCGGCACAACGCGGGGGGGTTTGTGCCCAACCTTCGGATTCGTGTACACGCACAAACTGTACTTCAAATCCGCAACAGTGCACACCGCCGTCTGCCCCTCCTGCACCTGCTCCCCGGCCCATGTCACGCCGTACGTAGACCTCTTCGTCATCATGAGGAATGCCCGCTTGTTGGCGGCCAATTCCTTTGCGAGGCCGTGGGACCCGAAAAAGGAGACGGGCACATAGCACCGTCCCCTCGGGTAGCAATGATGCCCACAACTTCATGATGTTTTTGGCATCAAAGTTTCTCGCCGCGGTGCCGTAGCGGCGTAGCGTGCCCCGTGCACCGGTGTACAAGTACATGTCCACCACATACCCCGATGTTGCGTCCGCGAGGCAGTACAACTTTATCTCGGTGGGGTGCGGTTTCCGGGCAATGAACATTTTCAAGGGGCCCGCTAGCAGCCCCTTGTGGGGTACCACCGACTCATCGCCGCAGGCCCCACCCCCCATGCACCACGCCCCCGCCCATTGGCCATTGCAGTCTTCTAGTAGCGAGACCACATCGGTACGTAGCAACCATTGCATCAAGTAATATTGGCGACGCGTCAGCATGTTTGCCATATAGGGATTGTATAATAGCCCCTTGGGGTCCCAAACCCCGTCCACCTGCATGGGTCGCACCATCCCCAATAGAATTAGAAATGCATTGTACCTAGGTACTAGAGGTACCAGGTCTGGCCTTCCGTGGTCGCGTAGGGCTTGGCATTGTAGATTCTCTATGGGGGCCATGATATGGTCCCACACCTCGTCCTCACTATATCCGATGAGCCAAGACTCCCCTGGCCGGATACCGTACTGGATATCGGCCGCACAGTCCTCCCGTGGGAGCCTCTGGTCGTACATCGGTGGCTGAAAATTTGGTGGCATCACAAAATAACATTGTTGAGAAATGAGACTGTGTAGAACACGCAACACACCAGTAGCAGTTCGAGAGGCAATAGCACAGGCAACATGGGCGGAACGCGCAGAACGCGCAACACACGCAAAACGCGTAACACGACCTCCAGAGGCAACAGCATAAGTGGACACGTAGAGCGCGTACAACACGAAACACACACAGGACACGTTGCGGGTGGGGTAACAGAACATGGGCTGGGCAAAGGGCCATGGGGATGGGTCAATGGGGGCGGCAGCACGAACAATTCGATCGTTGCTTTCTTGAAACGGTGTCCGTGCACCCTGCATGGTCCACGCAAGGCAGCGGTCGCAGCCGCCACCATTCATCCGAACGTCGAAAAAGTATTCACAACGCAATAGATAAAGGCGTCCAAAAAAACCATGTTCAGCGGTGCCCCAATGGAAGCGCCGCCTGCCGATGCCACCACTGTGGGGTTGGCTGTGAGTGTGCTTGCTGGGCCAACGGCAATGGCCTTGAAAAGAAGAGGGGTTGTGAGGTTTGTCTGCCGCGTACCTCATCGGGGTCGGGCCACTCATCCCCATGCGCATCCCCAACCCCATCCCCATCCAAAAACTGTGTATTTGAAAATATGCTGCCTGGGCTGCTCCAACTTAGGTCGGACCGATTTACTAAATCTGCACTATCTCGTCCTTCTCCGTCTCCTCTCCCGCCGCTGCGGCTTCCTCCGGGGGCCGCTGTCCCGTCTCCGCATCGCTCTTCGCCGCCCCAGCGCTCTGTTCCTCGGCTACCTCCGGCTCCTGCGGTGGATCCTCTGATGGGGTTGACTCCTCCTCCGGCTCCGTTTTGATGTGGTGCTGCAGAACACGAAAAACGCGTGACACATCCAACCCACCTCCAGAGGCAAGCCCAGAGGCAGCAAACCGAACATGTGTGGAACGCGCAGAACGCGGAGAACACGGGGCCTACATCCAGAGGCACAACCGGAGGCTACATGCAAATCCCCTGGAACGCATAGTACTATTATTATAATATGCAACGCGCACCTGTGCACCTTCCGTGTGCGGGGGTCCCATCTCCGGCCTGCCATGCTGCTCCCCGGGCTCTGACGGTGGTGGTGGTGGTGGCTACCCCTGAGGTCCCCGCGGTAGCGGTAGCGGTGGTGGGGGTTGTGGCAGCGGCAGCGTCGGGTGCGGCGGTGGAGGATACGTGGGCGGCGGCGGGTACGCGGGGGGCTGGTACTTGTACGGGTCGGACCCATACGGGAGGCTCCAGGAGCTCGAGGGCATCGTTTCCGGATCCGTCTTCATCGGCTGGTACTCGTACCGCGACTCATACCCATACTGCTGCGGCCACTCCTCCCAGCTTGTCTGTAGAACATGTAGTGCGCGCAAAACAGCTAAAATATGCGAAGGCGCTTTCACAGGCAGTAACAGAATCGAACGTGCACACCGCGTAGAACGCGTAGGACGCGCAAAGCAAACAGGAGGCAACTCCACAGGCAAGTGGGAAGACCCGTGCCACAACGCCCAGAACAGGAATGCACACCCGCTGCCTCTTTGCATCCTTCGTCCTCACGAGTGTGCATGCGCCTGTGTCGGGCAGGTCGACACCTCTGTCCTCCGTTAGGGTGTAGGCCATGAGGCCAGCCATGCGGACCGTGCGCGACAGTTTCTCCTGTTCAGACCACACAAAGCGCGTGCAACACGGGAAGGCACCCCCAGAGGCAACGAAGAGGCGCAACATCGGGAACACATAGGATGCGCAGAACGCAGAAAACACAAGGCACGCTGGACAGGAGGCGTTAGAGAGGCAACACGCAACACATGCAGTACACCTGCAAAGTGTCAGTTGGCATGTCGACAATGTCCTCCGCACCGAATGCACTGAATTGGTCCATGCTGCGCCGTGCTCGGTATTCTGCTGAAGGGGGCTCCCCCTGCAATTTCGCCAACGGCAGGCCTGCAGCTGCGGGGTCACCAAAGTCCGTAGGCCAGTCCGGGGCCCCCACACAGTTCGTGCACATGGACACCCCCTTGATCAACCCGGTTGCAACTTGGCGGGGTGTGCTGCTGCGGTATCGCTCCTCAAACAAGTCTCTGGCAGCGGCTGTGCTTTGTGCATTCTTTGTGCCACATCGGAGGACCATCTGGACACTGTACGCCCGCATGTCAATCACCAGAAGCAGTGCCAGGCCCATTTCGCGGCGGGCTTGTGTTTCCTCGGCCAAACACACTTTGTAGTGTTGGCATACTCGTCCGAGTGACACATCGTATTCCGACTCCAGGGTGCGCTGCATGACCTGCACATCATTGTCGTAGGCGGCCCCGGCTTGGTACTTTCCCCTCGGGTCGCACCTGTGGGCATCTTCCTGTGTGGTTCGCCTTCCACTGCGTAATGCAGATGCTTGGGCTTCTCCTCCACTTTTTGCTTGCCCTTGCTCTTCTTCTTGGGTGGAGTCTTTCCGTGTGCCTTTTCTTTCTTCTTCTTGGACAGTTCCTCCGGCTTTGGCTTCGCCTTGGCAGGTGTCCCCTTTCGTTGTGCTTGTGCGGCCATGCGGGCTACCTCCAAGTGAGTGCTGCGGGGGGCCCGTTGGGCGAGGGAGGGCTCGTCCTCCTCCTCCTTGATCGCACTCCCGGCATCACTGCCTTCTTCATCCTCCTCCTCCTCCTCCTCCTCGGGTGCCTCCTCTTCTTCGTCCGATGACTCATCCTCCTCTCCCGAACTCTCCGTGGTCTCGTCATCTCGGATCCACGTCCACAGCCGGGCACGGGGGATCTGTAGAACATGCAGAACACGTAAGACACATAGAGGCAACCCCAGAGGCAAAAACGGAGGCAACTATACGAAACGCGCAAAACGCCCGAAACGCACAAAACGCGTAGCACACAACCAGAGGCAGCTCCGGAGGCACCGAATAAGGGAACGAATAAAACGCGCGGAACACATAGAACACCTTTTTGTATTTCAAGAAGCCATCCTTCTTGTTCCGAACGTCTTGCACCACATGTGGCGCGTGTGGCTTGCCCTTCGGGGCCTTCACCTGTAAAAGGGTGCAAAGGTAATTGGTGGAGGACAAAAGGCGGCGCGACATAGTGCTAAAAAAAAAAAAAACAAAGAACCCTTGAACGTGGTACACCTGATACGTTGTGAGGTTCGTCAACCAAAATTCTTTGTCCTTCCGGTCCTTGGCCCCTTTCTTCGTCCGATTGACCCATCCGGCATGCCACCCCGCTGCGACATAGGGGGGGGGGGGGGGGCAACGGTGCAAGGCGAGAAGCGAGACGAAAACGAAGACACACACACAAACTCGTGGCTTGTTTGATTTGAAAGACAACGACGGCGTCGTGCTTCGGTTTGTCCGGATGTTTCCACTCTCCCAGCTTCCCACCCTTCTGCAACCATTGAGAATGTGTGGCGGGGTACAAGGGTGCAGGCATGGCTCCTGCACCATAAAAGCAGAGCGGCCTAACAATGGTGTGGCAAAAACATGCTGCAGAGCGCGTAGCACGCGTACAACGGCTCCAGAGGCAACGTCAAAAGCGGAAAATGACAACACGCAAAACACCCAACACACGTGGGCAGCGTAGCACCAAGGCAAAGGCATAGGCAGGAGGCAATTGTCATTCGAATACGCACGTTTGAGTTCTATTGGGAACCAGTGCAAGTGTGTGGCAGAGTACACGGGTGCAAGCATGGCAAAAAAACACCAAAAAACAAAAAGCAGGTGCTGGATGATAGGTGTGAAAGAATTAGCGCCTGCAAAACGCGTAGAACGCGTAGGAAGACTTCCAGAGGCAGACTCAGAGGCACCGGAGCGAAACGCGCAGGACGCGCAACACACACAGCATGCGTAGCACCAAGACAGAGGCAGAGGCAGGAGGCAATTGTGATTCTCTCCTCAAAAATAGTTGAATTGAGCCAAACGGATAGTACCATCGCGTCGGGCACCCTCGAAAAACCCCCGGAAGCACAAAACAATGATAAAAGCAAAAACGCGAGAAAATTTCGTGATATGCGTTCCACGCGTGGTAGCCAAAGGAATATGTCATGATGTCTAACCAGCTTCTTTCCCTGTGCCATCCACCCCCTGCGTTGATGCATGCAAAGTTTGGAAAAGATGTCCACGCACCATTTGAAGTCACTAAGTCACCTAGACACGGCTCTTGGTGCTGTGACACCCGTTGCCGCCCTAACTACTGAAATTTTTGCTCTATTCTTCGCTTGGGTGCCTAGCACCGGTTGGCTTACATTCGGGAACTCTCCATGTGGGAAGTACACTCCAAATCCTATGTGGCCACAGATCTCGGATCCATCTACCCATACATGAACCTTCACATCCCCCAAGAAGTCGGGTACTGATTCCACGTCGGAAAGCTTCTGTACGAAACCTTCCCGCCTTGTAACATTTTGGTTCTCGTTGTCACTCATATGCGTACACGCCGGCAACCAGCTGTCATCCCACTCCATTGGGCATTCGCCGTTAGCATCCTTTGGCTGCCCTGCAGTTTTTCCGGCGACGTGGACATCCTCCTCCATGTTGTCGTCTGCCCCTGGGGGCCGGCTATGTTTTCTCTCGGGATGGGGGATACTGTTGTGCTGCACATATTTGCATACACCCCCACGTGTACCTAGGCGTCCCTCTTCATCTACTGCTGTTCTCACTTTCGGAGTTGTGCCTTCTCTTTCCTTTGTTGTGTGGTGTGATGCTCTTGTGCCTCTTGCTCGCCCATTGCTGCGAAACGCGTCTTCCGGTCCGTCGCCGTGCATGGTCCACTTTTGGGTACTCTCCTAGCATGCTCTGCCTATGCCAAGACCACACCATCAAGAAGACCAAGTGCGCTAACCCAAGACGCCACAGCCGGCCCACTGAGATGTTCGGTCCAGTGAGAACCTTCCGCAATGTTGGGACATCCATGGCGACCTCACCAACAGTCCCTCTACTCCACACGGTGTTGGCGCCAATGCTCTATGGTGCACGGCCAGCACCGTTTCGGGAATTCCCTCCGCTTCACAGAATCCCTATGTTCATGGACTTGCTCACGTCCACCATGCTGACCGTGAGGGAGGTGATGTTGAATCGCAGCCTGACAAACTTCTTGAGGTGTACCACGACCTTTTTGGGCATCGGCACCACTTTCACCACATTGTAGAGCTTCGGGGACACCCATTGGTGTACCAAGTGGATCTTGATACCAAGCGGTATTGCCAGACTGCCAATTTTCTTGCACTTGAACCGGATTTTGTTCATGCTGTCCGCATACTCCTGCCCCTCTTGCAAGTCTCCTCCTAGAACACGCGGGAACTTTGGTTTGTGCACCACCGTGATCCCTTGGATGTGCACACCCGCCGGTTGTTCCAAAGCCAGCAGCTCACCTTTCTGCACACTATGGCGCAGGTTCGACACGTGTCCAAACTCATGAAATAGTTGTAAAACTTTTCGGAGCACTATCTCTCGCGGTGGGATGTTAATCACGACGTCATCCACATACGAGAACTACTCGAGATCCAGCCCTACAGTATGTATGCGCCTGATGAGGGAGCTAGCAGCAAAGACGAGCAACATCGGAGAGAGCGGGTCCCCCTGCCGTATCCCGGCCTCTATCGTGGGGTCTCTCACCACGCTGCTGCCCACTAGGATGGATGTCAATCCTCCCAAAAAAGTGGGTGAGGGTTATGAAGCAGCACCGCACGACGAGCCATGCTGCTAGGTGGTGCCGGCACATTGCAAACACGCAATGGGGAGCGGAACGATGGTTCTTTGGAGCAGACCTGGAGAAGGCGTACAACACGACGCTACACTAATGGGTTTTGGCCGGAATGGCGGAATTGTGGGTGCGGCTAGAATTGGTGCGATGGGTACACGCAACATTTGACGGGGGGGGTTTTCCCAACTGGGGGTAACACTGCGATATGAGGGTCCTATGCCAACAAGACAACGGTGCAAGCTGATATGTGAACTCATGAGATGTGTCATTGGCTCTCGCAAAGTGGTGGTGCTGCAGACTGACGACAGGGTGATGACGGCTCTAGGGGAAATGGCACACAGCAGTGCTGGTGAGGCACCAGCTGTTGCATCATTCGTCCACCGCCACCGGAACGACCGTGGAATGTATCTTCGCCCGTTCATTGAGGACGGTCAAAGGCCTAAACTCTGGACCACTGGGTTTCTGTTGTTCCTCGGGACGTCCGTGCGTATGCCATGGTCCCGTTCCCTCGGGATGGATCCGGTACCGAGTTGCCACTTCATGGTTGTTGTCATTGGTCCCACCAGGAAGCCTGCTAGCGCATGCTACAATGGCTTACCAATCCCATCCAGCCCCGGTGAGGAATCTCCCATGGTGTTGCGCCGCATCACTTCGGTTTTCATCGGCGGGACCGGTTCCGGCAGCCTCACCCAATTGTGGGGCTTGGGCGTGCCTCGCAAAGACTCGTTGACCGCCTTCCAATCATGCAAGGCTCCTTGCGCCACTCGCTGGGAATGGGCAACCCATAAGGCCAAACCCCCCAAGTACCCAACAACCATAACACCAAACCCCCCAGTACCCAACAACCGTAACGCCAAGCCCCCCTGTACCCCACAGCCATAAAGCCAAACCCCCCAATACCCAACAACCATAACGCCAAACCCCCTAGTACCAAACAACCATAACCCCAAACCCCCCAGTACCCCAAAGCCATAACGCTGCGCTGAGTCTCGCAGCGCCTTGAGGCGTTGCAATGCCTGCTGCTCGATCAGAGCATTCTGTGTGCAGTCCGGCACCAGCGTCCAGCCCGCGTCCGACACACTAGCTGCTGAATTGTCGCCCACTACTTTGTTGAGCCGGCGTAAGTGCTGTACCTCCTTCGGTGCCGGTCTGCCTTTGGCCGCGTTCTCCGCCGTGTCCCAAATCATGGCATGCAATTGGTCACACCAGGCGCATATTGCCGGCTCTTCGCGATGAGGCTTAATGTCCTGCAGGGCTGCGACCTCCGCTGCCCTATCTTCAGGTTTTCCCCACCGCATGATATCCGGCATGTCTTTGTGCACATGTCCCTGGTCACTGTCTGTGCCCGCGCCTCCATGAGACCCTGGTCCTCTAGCATCCATATCGGCAGGCATGTTTGCGGCGGCAGTTGCAGGTACTCTAGTGTGAACACCATTTGCACCACTTGCACTTGCGACATGGCCCCCACCCATCGCAGTGGGACGTACACTCTGTCAATCGGTCGCAGCACAATATCCCACCCTGAGCACAAGTGATAGTGCGTGGACTCCACACAGGCCTCGTTGCTGGACCTTGTGAGGGGCCACACAGCCTGGAGCTCCCAGTCCTCCACCAGATCATGCTCCAGCCGCGGGACTGCTTTTCGTTTTTTGACTATACGGGCAAATAGTCTACATCTTGTGAACCTGACAACAAATTCATGTCCCCTGCCATGATACATGCCCCGCTCTTCCCCATCTACATGAGCTCATCCCCTTCAGGCTTCCTATCTCTCGCCGGGTCCGGCGCGTGGCTATTTATGATTGTCACCCACCCGCTAGGTGGCAACTTGAGTTTCAGTCTCGTCACCCTCTCATCCAAGCGTGGTGTCATCGGCAGGGGGCCATGGTCATCGACTTGGATGTTGTCCTTCAGCAAAACGATGAGCCCCCCTTTCGCGTACGTCGTGGCATGGAGCTAGAATACTGTTTATCCATACAGCGTCACTCCCGACTTGACATCTGTCACTTGCCCGTCCACCGGCCCATTTACATGTGTCTCTTGTATCATCAAGGCATCCAACTGTAACGTTTTAGCGGCTTTCAGTATCTTGTAATACTTGTACTCGGGACCAGTATTAATCGTGAAGGAACCATTCGCATGAAACATCATCAGACGCAATGGGTCCAAGCACGGACCCCCCTGTTGCTGTGATGGAGCGCCTCTTACCGCTAAGACTTGGTGTTGTCACTGCCTCATAACATCCAACACCAATAAAGGGACGGTCTCCTTGTTTTTGCCATGCCCAGCCACCGCTTTCCCAACAATTGTTGTCGAGGCGCCCGGTTTGGCGCTGCCGTGCGTGGTCGCCGTCGACCAGGCCCCCGTTGACAAAGACGTAGCATCAGTTCCTTTTGGCACTAGCACTGCAAGGTTACCGCCCCTGCATTCCTCGGCGTCGTTTCTGGCGGTGGGGGGGTCTCCGGCGGATGCGCTCTTCTCCCCGGGTCTATTGCCTTCCGAATTACTTGACGTCCTTCGGCTCTTTTGCCGCTAGTTTTCTTGTATGCATTGCTGCCTGGACAACACAAGGTACACACAGGCCTCCGTGAGTATCACGGTGCATTCGTGGGAATCCGTACCCATTACGGCCACCCGCGACGTCGTCGTTCCTCGGTCGCCCACATTTCATCGCATGCGCGAGATGGATCCCATTCTATGGGGTCAACCCCGAGGCCTTCAATGACCTGTGCCCGCAATTGAGCCGCCAGGAGCCACGACTCCGATTCGGTCACATTAATAACTTCCATACCTCCAGTCCAAAACGCGCAGCCGTTGTCCCAACCATGCTGGACCACAGCCTTGGTGTCGTGGCATCCTTGGCCTCACCCGCTGCCCACATGTCATAAGAAAATTCATGCCCAGTCCTGCACCACCATGACAGAAAAATACGGGGTCAAGGAATGCTTTAGGTTGTTGGTCGGCGGCACCTCCGGCGTTGCTTCCACAAAGAACACAGCTGCACCTGGGACAAAGCCCTCCATGGCCGCTTGCTGCTCTCCCTTTGCCTGGAAACCCTTCATTACATTTACCATGAACTGCTTCTTGGCCTAGACCGCCACCAACCCCGGCGGTATTTGTCGCTTCTTTGACTTCGGTCCCGTCACTTTGAGGCATCAGCTCAAGGAAGTTCACTTTGGGATCCGTCAGGCCACACATTCTACACCGGCGCACCTCAACTACCCACATTAGCACCGGGCGGGGCGTCAAGTACACAGCTTCCAAACGAGGCAAGGTGTCTCTATGTGGTCCTTCTCATAGACAATCGCCAGAGCCTCGTCCTTAGCAGCCGGGCTATTTACAATCATTCTCTTGACTCATTCTAAAGCCATAATCATCCTCATAGACGCAGACAGCTGCACCAGTGCATCACCCGCATGTGAGATGTGTCACACCATATCTGTGGTCTCCAGCGTCCACCACGTTCGGAAACATTCAGGTGCGATGGCCGTTCTAGTGCCCAGCGCATCGTCAAATGCCCCATTTGAGACGGGGCCATAAGTAACCTTCGGCACACGAAACACCATCTTCTCAATCAAGTGCTCTTCTGATCCCACTGGCACTGTTGCTTGGGCCTCTTGTAGCCACTCGTCTTGTGGCTACTCCCCCATGCCCGCGTCCACAGTAGCAGACAACAGACCAGCAGCTTCTGCCGCACCTCCGTGCGGCGACTGGTTGATCTTCATGCCTCTTCCATGCGGTGTTGCCCGTTTGGCTAGCTCTTCGTCGTCCTCGCCTCTGTCCCGCCGCTTGTCGTTCCGGAGCTCGCTTCCACCAGCGCTGTTAGGGCACGCGGCGAGATCTGCCAAGTTGTCCGGCGTCAGGATCCACTGCATCCGTTGGATCAACCCATTCCAACTGCACGTGATCACGCATGCGCGGGCTGCCCTAGTCCTGTTAGGCGCCGCAACTCGCACGTTCCTATCCTGAGTCTCTTTAGCGCCCCCTCGCATGCACCATCAATGCAAAAAGAGGGTGTGTGTGTGCACCAATTGCCCATTGCCCCACATCGGGGGTGAATCACTCAAACTCAGTTCATGCATGTGGCAGTTGTTGAGGTGAGGATTGTAACACATTGAGCACTAGATTGAGCCAGTTCGTGGGTCACAATGATACACTTTGCCTCGGCTGTCTGTCTGCAACTGGTCTAGCTCTGGGTCTGGAAAGTCCATCGGCGAATTATGCATTAGCCGTCGCCTGTGGCGGATAACTACAGGCGTGTCCCTGTGTGTTTTAATTTCTGAGTTCTACACTACTGCCTCCTTTTCACCCCTCGCGCCCTCACGAGCTTTCGCCCTGTTGCCCCCCCCCCCCCCCCCCGGCGCTGGCCCTCCGGGCCACGATACCCCATGTACCTTGGACCTTGCTGCTCTTGCCTTGGCCAGGTCATCTGCATCATTGTTATATACCAGTTTGTTGTGCCCATACACATGTGCCATGGACACGGGCAATGTCCTACCCTGCAATAACCGCAAAATGTCCTCCCATACATGGTGCCTGACTGCCTTCTTACCCTGTGCCATCCACGCACACCTTTTGTATAGCGGCAAATTACTAAAAATGTCTACACACCACTTGGAGTCATTTTACAAACATAGCTCCTGGGTGCTGCGCACTGCGTGTATTCCTACTTTGACTGCCGATACCTCAGCCCTATTATTGGTTTGCGGCCCAACTACCAGCTCACTGATGTTGCCATGCTCTGCATGGGGGAAATATACCCCATACCCCGCCCGCCCTCTAATCCTAGACCCTCTGTCCAGGCATGGACAGTAGTGGAGACCTAGAGAATTTCTGGCACCGACTCCGTATCTGACGTGTCTTGTAAAAAGTCCCTGAGGTCCCCTGCTTCGTGTGCGTTGTCGTGTGTGTGTGTGTGCGCGCGCCGCTTGGCATTAACTGGTTGTCGTCATCGGATGTGGCCATATGGGTACACGCAAGTGACCAATGGTCGCTAATTCCGTCGGTGTCCAGCTGCTCTTCGCCTTTTTGGGCCGAATCTTGCCCGCTCCATTGAGGCTACCTCTTTTTTGTGTGATATTACCATTGGAGTGCACGGCGGCGCCCACTGTCCTCGCCCTGTCTAGGGGACGTCTTTTTGTTCGAACATTTCCGCCGGAACCATCAGCACTTCGTTCACTGACCGCTCCAATTGTGGCCGATGTTGTGTCACCGCGAGGGCTGACGTCCACTACTCCGGTTCGTGCGACACCTAGACCCACGCGTCCCTTGCGTTTGTTGTCTGCCGCGCTTGCGGTGTCGGGCCTTCTCTTGTCTTTTGTGTTTTGTGTGCCTCTCATGTGCCTCTTGCTGGCCCGGTGTCGCCACTGCTCTTCGCAACGCTCTGGTCCTTGCGTCATTCACTGCTGGGTCCTCCCCCCGCATTTGTTGCCTGTGCTGACAAACCCACATGGAAAGCCTCTCTGCTGGATGGGCCCCCTCTAGTTGCTCCGTGTTGGTGAACCACGCCCTCGCTTCGGAAAAAGTAACCCCCAATGACATCATGACGGCTAGGGTGCCCATGTCTATACCCAGCACTGCTGCTCGGCACCTCAATGTGCACAACCGGTGTAGTCCCCACCATATGCGCAGGCCTGTGTGACTGGTCGGCGCTATGATGGGTTTGTCGGAGACCCATTGTCCCACGTCCACACACCCCACCACCGGCGTGGCCACGTCTCTGCACGCCGCATATAGCACCGCAGCTTCAATACTTCCCCAAACTCGTCAAACATCCCCACGACCTTTCGCAACCCTGACTCCCTCGGTGGGATGTCTATCATGCAGTCGTCAAGATACCAAAATTGCTCCCAGCTTGGGTTTGCCGCTTGTAATGGGTCCAATCACGAAGCTCGTGGCAACGACGGATAACATCAGGGACAACGGGTCCCCTTGTGTGTGTCGGTGTGTGTGTGTGTGTGTGTGTGTGATCTGTACTATCGATGGGGCTGATGGCTTTTAATGTCCTGGCCGCTCTTGCGACGGGAGGGTTAGGGGTGAGCGGGTTAGAGCCTGCCTGAAGCCTGACCTATCCCACCCCTCGCCCCCCGGTATGTAGCGGCGCGGCGGAAGGCCGCCGTTCTGTGGCTATGTGCCCTCCTCGGACGCCCTCCCGTGGCCCTGATCTGGGCCCCGTGTGCCGCCTCGGGGCAACGCCGCCGTCCCCTGCCCTGCTGGGCCTCCCCCCTCCTCCCCGGTCACGGGGGCTGGCACGAGTGCCGACCCTCCGGAGGGCAACACGCCCGCTTGCTGTTGCAGCCCCCCCCTCTGTACCGGCAGACACCGTTGTCCTCCCCCCAACACCCTGGGATGCCCCTCGTGATGGTGGCTGCAGCAATGCCGCACCCCCCTGTGCCCCTTGCATGACTTGCATGCTGGGGCCCTGTGCTCATCGCACAGAGTCTGCATGGGGCGCTGCGGCTGCCCCAGCCTTTTCCCCCCTGCCCGCTGCGCCCTCTTCTGTGGGGGGGAGGGGGGTAGGGACTCTCCCTGGGGCCTTGTAACTGCCCCTGGGGGGGGTCCTGCCCCGCCCGAGCGGCGGACGTTGCCGCCACGGCCCCCCTGGAGCCGTCCCCTCTGGGATGGGGGTCAATCGGCATCTCCTGCACCCCCCCTGAAGAGGAGTCCACAACCCCTGGGGGGTGGCCTGTGCCAACCCCGGAGGCCGGGACCCCCGCCCGGGCCACCGTTAGGTGGCGGGAAATGATCCCAAAAACGTCCGCCAGCCCTTGGGAGGAGGGAGGGGGGTGGAGGAGGGGGACGGGGACAGGGCGCCCACCCCCCCTTTTTGCAGCTGCCCGAGCGTCCTGCCGGCGCCTGCAGCCGACCCCCCGTTGCCCCCGTCTGCCCTGGCGCTCCCCCCGGGGGGAGTGGGGGGGGGGGGAGCGGCAAGGGCCGCCGGAGCTCCCCCCGCCCGTCCAACATACCTTAGCCGCTCAGGCTGTGTGCTCCCCCCATCGAGATGCAGAGTGGGGGGTCTGAGGGTTCCCCCGGGTGGCGCGCGCACTCGCGCGACGCCGGGCGCGCACTTCGCGTCGGTCGCTCCGGTGACGCGGACCGCGAGCGGCGGCGCTTGCGGCCGTGCGGCGGATGCCGCACGGGCTGTGACGCCACCGCCGGCCCGGCCCCGGCTGGCGGCGCGGGCCGGAGCCACGCCCGCAATGCTGGTGCCGCCATGAGCGCTTGCGCCGCATCCATGTGGTGCCCTTCGTGCACCCGTTGGCAGCAGTGCCGCTCCGCGCTGCGCGCATGCGGCACAGGGCGGGGCCCGGTGCCTGGCGCATAGGGCCACTTGCGGCGGCGCTATTCCGCGTTCCGCGCCCCCGTCGCCCGCCCTGTGCCGGTCGCGCTGCAGCTGCCGGCGTGGCAATCGCTAAAATGGCCGCACTGGCTGCCGCACCGGTCCCGCCGGCGGCAGGTAATCCAGCAGGAACATATCCTGCCTTCCCCTTCCCGGCCGCGCCAAGTGCCGCGTCCATAGCTCGCGGCAGTGCACCTCCAGCTGCCTCATTTAAAACACCATGGCTGCGGGGCACGCAAACAGCGGGCGCGCCGACCGCCCCACACACCTAAAGCCCCCCAGCGGCAGGAAGGACTTCGCCATCCACACCTCTTTGCCCTACACGAGTTCCCCCGCCTGCAAAGGCGGCTGCACCGCATCTAGGGCCATTTTCAGCACTTGGCCCCTGGTGCGTAGCGGCAAGGTGACCCCCCGCAGCCGCCGGTCGCTGGGGGCCGGGAGAGCCCATTCCGCGTGGGTCTTGAAGTCCAGGGCCAGCTCCACGTATGTCAAATGGCCCTGCCCCGGTAGCCTCCGCAATTGGCTAACCCACTGCAGGAGCGCCATCGCAAAGGACGCCTCCCATGGCCATCCCGGGGGCGGGCCGGCGCGCATCGCCAGCGGCGCCGTTGGCGGCGCCGGTGGATGTGGGCCTGGCCTAGTTGCCCCCATGGGTAGCCTCGGCGCGCTTCGGGAGGGCGTCTGCGCGCGACCGCAAAGACCGAGGGGCCCGTGCCCGCGTCTCGACGTGCCGCGACTTCCGCTCCCATGCGTGCCGATAGCACCGCCAGATACATGCCATAAAGACGGTACATGAGCCGCCCCGCCTGATCCACCTCCTCCGGTCGGACCAACGCCGCCAGCAACAGGCCCGTTGCCCGCAGGCACACCGGCCACGCCGACAGGAGGGCCAGCGCCGGCAAATGCGCCGCCTCGGCCCGCACCGGCAGGAGCCGGGCGGCCCGCTATGTATGCCACTGCGGGGAGTCCCATAGGAGATGGACCTCCGTCTCCCGGGGGCCCCCGCAGTAGGGCCAGGCCGCCAAATCCGAAATTTGATGCCTCCGGACCCGCGCCCCGGTCCATGTCGCCCCGGCTTGTAGTGCTCGCAGTAGCGACACATGGTGCTGGGACGCACAGCATAGAAGGTAAAAAATGGCAGGAAAATGCTGAGCATATTGCTCTGGATATTTGGGGATGCTCAGCATTCATGCTCAGCAAATGGGACTCATATTGCAGGGTTGATCTCGGAAGTCCAAGCCAAAATTTCTTCCGAGCTCCCCCGGCACGGTCGGCTGGGAAGCACATGGAACATTCCTACCGATATCGGTTGCGTTTTCGGACCCGATCTGGCTGCCAAAACTTCCGAGCATCTTTCCCTGGGATTTCAAAAACTTCCAGGCGTTTTTCCATTGGTTTTTTGTACGATGAACTACACCGTTCTTGGTTCCCAAATCCCACACCTCAGCAAAGAAACACACAAAAAGACAAGCATGACCGTTCACTTACGCTTGAAATGTGAATGCTCAGTGGCTTGCCTGTTCATTTCAGCTTGAACTGTGAATGCTGTACTCTCCTTCGCTGAGCATCTGCACAAGACAGCCATTGCTTGACATGGCATCCACATCCACCACCACACGGCGATACTTCTTGGGTTGAGGTTGCGGTTCAGGGTTGTCACTGGATGATGAGGAAGAATCTGAGGCACTTACTGTGGAGGCACCAGATAGGTGCACAGCATCATCATCCGAATCATTATCCTCAGGACTGCCACTGCTCCCACTATCACTGCTGCTGCTGCTGCTGCTGCTGCTGCTGCTGCTACTGTTACTGCTGCTACTGCCACTGCCACGAGGGCACACAAGTTGCTGCTCAATGTCGCTATCAACAATGGGTACACGCGCCAACTTCGTACGTCTCATGGGTTGAACAGGCTGCTGCTCGTTCAAACCCGTAGGACCTTGAAATGAAGCAGCACTGTCCTCGCCCTCCGAAGGGGGTACAATATCAACGGTCGCAGGGTTGGAAACTCTGCTTTGAGGGATGGGCCCCACACGTCCCTTACCCTTTCCCTTGTCCTTCAGCGCCTTACGGCGTGCAGCACAGGACTTAAATGTGGCACGGCTCTTCAAACCCAGTTTGGGCCACTTGCAGATAGCTTCCCTGTCTAGTGGTACCCATTGACGGACACCACGCTTTGAGCCACAGGTCCCACACACACATACCACATCACTCTCGGGATTTGCACCTGGAAAGGTGCATTTCACCGAACGGGTGTCTGGGTGCATATATAGGGAGCAACCACCTCCATCCTGGAAATGCAGCAAATGCTCTAAGAGGCGTTGGAAGACCACATGCCACACGGCATTGGCAGCAACCATGCACGCCTCCAGAACAACGTTTCGTTGCACGGGCGCCCAAATTTTGGCACAGGGGATCTTCTTTTTTTTCTGCACGAACTTTTGATACAGCTCATGCTTCAAACTTTCACTAATACTGGCATCTTGCCTGGTACTAGTGACGGGGGCATATCTCTTGGCCACCCTGAGATCCCGCTCGCCGGCCTCATCGGAATACAGCATGGGTGTCCGTGGATTAAACCATGTGTGGGACCACCCATGCATATATAAGGTTGCAGTGCAACCTTCTTCAGCAAACTCGGGGATGATGTGCACAATATATGTGTACAACATCCCCATAGCTTGCCATGTGACAGTTGCCATGTCATTACAACCATAGCATAGATGCACCATGTGGCAAAATGCCACCACCAAGGAATGGAAAGGCAGGGGCAGCACCATACCCCCTGCTAGTCTGCCCATGACTGTGCGGGCCTCGCGACCTGTGAGGCTAATGCCTGCCTGGAATCTACCTCGTACGTGACGCATGTGCTGCCTGCTATCAGGTGGCAAAGATCCAGGATCATACCTCCTTGCCACATGTGCTATGACCTGGAGCAGGTCATGGTTGTAGGGCGCTGGTAGTGTTCGACCCATGACACCCAGGATCCTGGAGGCTGCTCCTTTGGTGTTGTGCAATACAGGTTGCACAATATATACCTCTTCTAGGTTAGAAACCCCCTGAAACTTATGGGACCCACGCACACCATTGAGACATCCCCCTTTGTGCAAAAAGAGTTCCCCCGCCCCATCCTTATTCACCCAGGGACACGCCACACAGCCCTTTTGCCGGCACTCAGACCACAAATGGTGGTGATCGGCAGTGATTGCCCCGAGCCTTATCTGCAGGGTGGTGTTGTACACTGCACTAGCATACTTCATATGTTGCTTAAATTTACAAGAAGGCAGGGCTTGTAAGGCCTCTGCACGTTTGGGTAGCCACTCGCAATCACTGACCTTGGGAAGCTCTTGCCAGGTCAACATGTCTGTGCACCTAGGCACATTGCCAGACATTGGGAACCAGTGTCCCTGGAAATCAATTATACTGATTTTTGTGTTAATATTTTGACGGCCCCGGGGCTGGTAACCGTCTGCGTAGAGGCCTAAGGTCAGGGTGGCATGGGGTGGTGGGGGTTTCTGCCGGCCTTGGGCAGCCAATGAGCCACACTTTTGTAGAAGTAAGTGGCACAGCTGTGGTAACAACTTCCTGTTGTCCAGGGAGTAGTCCACTGCAGGAAGATGCAGGTCCTCCTGTTGCCTTAAAGCAACCATTGACCAACCAACCCCTGGTTGGAGATGGTCTAAGGTGCGCAAGACAGCGGCTGGCACCACATGCTCATGGCGAAGGCGAAGTGCAGCAGCCTGGCACTCTGGTGCTTGGGTGACTGATGTGGCCTGTGTGGTAGGCAAAGGGCCAAGGGACCTACGCACAACTGTGAAGGTGCCACTTGGGGGGCGCTGTAGCTAGTCTAGGTCCTTGGCCTGCAAGGGGGTGGCCGTGGGGAAGTTCATGGCAAAGGCTGACACCATGAATTGATCAGCTGGAATAGGGCATATGCTGGTGAATGCCTCCAGCTTGGAGATCTCCCCCTTCACCCATATAGCATGGTTGTTCACAACAAATTCATGGTGAAACATGGTGCCTGGGAAACAGAAGATTGCAGTAGGCCACTGTTTTGGTTTGTTTCAAAGGAACCATGTATGGAAAGCCCCAACCAGTACCTTTCACCAGAAGCTTGAATTGCCAGGATTGCTCCAACGAGTTTCGAGATCCAAGGGTCCAAAGTGTGCTCGACTATCCGCCCCCTCCCTCTGCGCCACTGTTTTGCTTGGTTTCAAAGGAACCATGTATGGAAAGCCCCAACCAGTACCTTTCACCAGAAGCTTGAATTGCCAGGATTGCTCCAACCAGTTTCGAGATCCAAGGGTCCAAAGTGTGCTCGACTATCCGCCCCCTCACTCTGCGCCACTGTTTTGGTTGGTTTCAAAGGAACCATGTATGGAAAGCCCCAACCAGTACCTTTCACCAGAACCTTGAATTGCCAGGATTGCTCCAACCAGTTTCGAGATCGAAGGGTCCAAAGTGTGGTCGACTATCCGCCAGCTCCCTCTGCGCCACTGTTTTGCTTGGTCTCAAAGGAACCATGTATGGAAAG
The DNA here is from genome assembly GCA_964036045.1 of Eutreptiella sp. 'Long Island Sound 2002'. NCBI lineage: Eukaryota > Euglenozoa > Euglenophyceae > Eutreptiales > Eutreptiaceae > Eutreptiella > Eutreptiella sp. 'Long Island Sound 2002'. The sequence goes on from OZ038394.1 coordinate 762,691, forward strand.
CCCCAACCAGTACCTTTCACCAGAAGCTTGAATTGCCAGGATTGCTCCAACCAGTTTCGAGATCCAAGGCCCCAAAGTGTGCTCGACTATCCGCCCCCTCACTCTGCGCCACTGTTTTGGTTGGTTTCAAAGGAACCATGTATGGAAAGCCCCTACCAGTACCTTTCACCAGAACCTTGAATTGCCAGGATTGCTCCAACCAGTTTCGAGATCCAAGGGTCCAAAGTGTGCTCGACTATCCGCCCCCTCCCTCTGCGCCACTGTTTTGGTTGGTTTCAAAGGAACCATGTATGGAAAGCCCCAACCAGTACCTTTCACCAGAACCTTCATTTGCCCGGATTGCTCCAACCAGTTTCGAGATCGAAGGGTCCAAAGTGTGCTCGACTATCCGCCCCCTCCCTCTGCGCCACTGTTTTGCTTGGTCTCAAAGGAACCATGTATGGAAAGCCCCAACCAGTACCTTTCACCAGAAGCTTGAATTGCCAGGATTGCTCCAACCAGTTTCGAGATCCAAGGGTCCAAAGTGTGCTCGACTATCCGCCCCCTCCCTCTGCGCCACTGTTTTGCTTGGTTTCAAAGGAACCATGTATGGAAAGCCCCAACCAGTACCTTTTACCAGAACCTTCATTTGCCAGAATTCTTCCAACCAGTTTCGAGATCCAAGGGTCCAAAGTGTGCTCGACTATCCGCCCCCTGCCACAGGCACAACAAGCACAGCTGGGCTGGAAGCATGAATGGATGCCAACAGGCAGTTCAGGTGCAGCTGCAGTTCATTTCAGTGCCTCGAATGGGAATATATACCTCCCTCTCAGTCCTCCCCCTCAGACTCAGGCTCAGCCTCAGGCTGTGCCTTGTGAGATGCCTTGGCCTTGGTCTCAGGGGGCACAATGAGGAGAATCAACTCCCCTGGCCCGGAATCACCCCCGTGGATGAGGGGGAAAGACCTCATCCAATTGCGAGGTCGGTGGGCAGTCCCCTTCACATAGTTAAGGACAGTCCTGACCTGTGTGACTATGCGAGGGGGCAGTGACCCCCTGGTCTGTGCCCTGCCCTGTGCCACTCCAGCCTACCTATGGGCTGCGGCTGGTCTTCTTCCTCCTCTTACCTGCAGGGGCCCCAGAGTCAGGGGCCGCCCGCCCTCTCTTCACGCTTGTGGAGGAAACAGGCACCTGGGAATCTGAGTCAGATGACTCAGGGGCCACCTGCCCTCTCCTCACCCTTGTCGAGGAAATCGGCACGTCTGAGTCAGATGGCTCAGAGTCTGAAACCACCTCCTCCTTACCCTTCCCCTTCCCCTTCTCCTTACCCTTACCCTTCTCCTTCCCCTTCCCCTTACCCACTGCAATCTCTGGGGCTGAGTCTGAAGAGTCTGAATCACCCCCCCCCCTACACCCCCCCCTTCCCCTTCCCCTTACCCTTACCCTTCCCCTTCCCCTTCCCCTTACCCACTGCAATCTCTGGGGCAGAGTCTGAAGAGTCTGAATCACCCCCCCCCCTTCACCCCCCCCTTCCCCTTCCCCTTCCCCTTCCCTTTCCCCTTACCCACACCAGGGATAGCAGGGCCAGAATCAGGGTTCGCGATGCAAAAAAGTACCACAATGGGCACCATGTTGCCGGAGAGGGGGGCAAAGGGGACAGGCCCTTTGCCCCCCCCAACCGGGGCCAACTGCCCGGAGACTTCTTTCATCTCCTTCAGGGCCTCAGGGCCCCAGCCAGTGCGGCGGCACTTCCAGTTCCCTTTCACCTGGGCCCATGCCAGAGTTTTGTCCAGCAACTCCCGGCACTGGCGCCCCCACATGGCAAAATGGCTTAGGGCGGGGGGGGTGTCCCAAACACTCACAGGGTGGCTCATGTGCCACAAAATTATCTTAACCGCCACATAAATGCAGTTGTGGCGGTTGCAGGAGTCGGGGGCGGTGTGCATCCTCACCGAAACCCCACTGTCCCTCAGCTTCTGGGTGCACGACCTTGAAACAGCCGTGGCTGCAAGGTCGTACACCTCCCAACCCCCAGGATGCCCTGCAAAAACCACCCCATGCAGGAGCTCTTCCTGGTGTCCCCCTGTCACCTCCCATTTCCCAAAGGGGGGGAGGGTGCTGGGGGGCATCTTGGGGAGGGGGGCCTTAAGGAGGCGGCGTTTTTTTGCCTCCTCCCAAGCCCCCCGCATCTGCCCCAGCAGATCCCCTGCCCTTCCCTGCTGGGCAGTAGCTGCTGCCCGCAGCTTTCCCTCCCTGCTCTTCACCCCCTGCCCCTAGTGCTGCTAGGGCGTGTTGGAGGCGCGATTGTGTATCACCCGGTTCGGGAACTTCGGTATTGGCTGTGTCCGCGTCAATGAGCTCGCCCTCAAGCTCCAAATCTGGTTCCGGGAGCTGCTGAACGGGCTGGGGGGGCTGAGCGGACGAAGACGAGGCACTAGCGGCACTGCCTTGACTATTAGACATGTCTCTTGCAGGTGACAAAAAGTGTTCTGAGCACAAAAATGGAATACATTAGTGAGTCTACTCAAAGGGGCCTAGGTGAGAAAGCGACACACATGCAAAAAGAAAACCACAAAAGCAGGCACAAAGCTTCACAAGGCACAAAGGGCAAACATTCATCAGCTTGAGTACAGTGTTCTCGATGCAAGTTTGTAGGCAAGGCAGCCACCAAGGATCAAACTGGCGTTGCACATGTCAAAAGCAAAAGTCCAAATTCACAAAGGAGCACAAAGGGGAAGCAATCATACGCTTGAGCACAGTGTTCTCCATGCAGTTTTGTAGGCAAAGCAGACAAAGGGTAGACAAACATTAGCTTCAACGTGCTGTTCTCCATGGCATCTTGCAGGCAAGGTAGGCACCAAGCATCCAACCAAAATTCCACTGGGTTCGGGCTGAAAAATTTCTTCCGAGCTCCCCCGGCATGGTCGGCTGGGAAGCCCATGGAACATTCCTACCGATATTGGTTGCGTTTTGGGACCCGATCTGGCTGCCAAAACTTTCGAGCATCTTTCCAAGGGTTTTCGAAAACTTCCAAGCGACGGACCGAAGCATATCGCATGCACGTCGGTACAGATTTCCTAAAATTGCCACCGGTAACCGGACAATATTGGTCTCTCTTCCAATGTTCTATGCTGGGCACCGGTGGTACATGTGAGCGCTCCGTCTCCGAGCTGGCCACTGTCATGCCTTGGGTGCAGGCGGGCCTGCATACCTCCGCCCCTAGCCCCCCAACGCCGCACCGGTGCCGCCAGAGCGGTGTATCGCTGCGACTGCCGCACCCGGTGGCATACCTCGCCCCAATCCCCCAGGACCAGGTGTAGCGGTTCGCGCTGCCCCGGCACGCGCCACACTCACCAGCCGTGCACTGCCTCCCAGCGCAGCTGCTGGACCGACTGCAAGGCCCTGCCCACTGGTCCTGTGTCCGGCGGGCGGTCGGTTTCCTCCAATATTGCCTGGACCAGCACCTGTCCGGCCCTTGGCATGCGTGCCTGGCAGGCAAGCCACAGTACTCTCGAATACTGGAGGCGCCATGCTGGTGAGACCCGGTGCCCCGGCGCCAGGACGGCCCATAAAACCTCCTTGGCGCGCGAGGTGCGCGTGGGTCCCCACAAGGCGCGGACTGCGGCCAGCTCTAGCCGCGCCACATCCCGGGAGCCGACGTCCGCTAGCTCCACTCCATACATTGCCTTAGCGAGGGCCAGCGTCCCAATGGCCATTTCCCGCATGCGGAACGTCGGCAGGCATCCTACGCGCCGCAAAATGGCGGCCCCGCGCGCAAATCGCTCCTGGAGCACCGGTCCGGTGCCTTTTTCTGGATCCAAGCGTACCCCCACCCCGAGTTGCTTGAACTCCCGTGCCAACGGGATCGGCACTCCGTGCAGGGTGACCGGACGTGTCACACATCCGCCATGAGCTGGACTTCGCGGCGTTGGCGTTCTGTCCGGTGTCCGCTAGCCATACGGCCGTGCGGTCCACGACCGCTTGCGAGTCGGGGATCCCTAACGCCCCGGGCTGAGGCTCGAGCGTGATGGCCTAGGTGTCGTCCGCATACCCCAGGGGGCTTACGTCCTCGCGCCCCGGGCCCTGCGCCCGCAGGCGCGGCGAGGGGGGCAGTTGCCCTGGCAGCTGCCCGGGGCTGCTTGAGCAGCGGCGGGAGCGTGGCGGTCGTCGAGAAGACGTGGCGCCTCATGGTGTCAATCTCCATCTTCCACGCTGTGGTGAGGAGATTGATCAAAATGACGCTGAGCGGGCAGCCCTGCAGGATGCTGTTGGTGGCGTGCCACCACGCCCCCAGCGCCCCCGCCAGGCGGAACGCCCGCCGGAGCTGCCGATACATGGCCGCCAGGGCGCGCAGCACCCGTCATCCATGCCCAACTCGCGGGCGATCCGCAGCACCACCGCTTGCGGGATGAGGTCAAAGCACTTGACATAGTCAAAGCTTAGCCCCTCCAGTCGCCATCCCTTGAGCCGGGCCAGCTCTAGGAGGACTTGGGTGACCGTGGCCGCATCCACGGCCCCGCGCGCCAGGCGGAACCCACAGGCCCGCGGATGGACCCATGCCTCCTGCCACCGCATCACTTCGCACAGACGTGTCCCCGCCCACAGTCTGAAGACCATGGACAGGACCGTCAGCGGGCGTGTGCCCAATGGCCCCTCCTCCCCCGGCTTGGGGATGAGGGAGGTGTATCCCTGGGCCAGTAAGGTGGGCCACTGGCCCATCCCCTCAATTAGCGTGAGGAGTTGGGCCAACCATTGCAGCACCCGGTCCGGGAGCGCCCGCAGATCCTGCAGGCTCCACCCGTCTAGGCCCATGGCCGATGGGCGCATGGCCATGAGGCGGCGCCTGAGATACGGCCCTGTCAGCTGACGAATAACATGAGGGACAACGGGTCCCCTTGTGCGTGTTTGTGTGTGTGTATGTGTGTGTGTGTGTGATCTGTACTATCGACGAGATTGATGGCTTTTAAAGTCCTGGCCGCTCTTGCGACGGGAGGGTTAGGAGATAGTGGGTCAGAGCCTGCCTGTGGCTTGCCCACTCCCGGCCCCCCCGGTGTGTCGTGGTGCGGCGGAAGGACGGCCGCCGTGGGGCTAGGTGCCCACCTCGCATGCACCATCAATGCAAAAGGAGGGTGTGTGTGTGTGTGTGATATGTACTATCTATGATGTAGACCCTAATGCAGCGTGAAGGAAGCCGTCCCATTTGGATCAGAGCGCTAATGCCTCTTTGTGTGTGTGTGTGTGTCTGTGTCAATGCAATCTGTACAATACATCAACCGACACTTGTCACACATGGACCACTTCTCAAGCTTAGACTTGGTGCAACAAAGCACACACATCCCATCATCACCCACGACATCCTCGTCATTCTAGCCATCACGTGCATGTGTAGCCCAAACATGTGCAAATGTGTGTTCCCATGGACCATATGGGGGGTACCGCACTGGTCTTCAAATAAAAAAATGCTGCACATGCAAAAGCACACACACAAACTCGCACAAATCACTATTGAATCCCTTCCATAGGTTCCTTATAATGCCCCAAATGCCACATGCGTGCGTAGAAGGCCTCGCCCCCCCCCCACCCTTTTCTAGAAACTATAAACATCATTGTACTCCTTTTGCCGGTCGGTATGAGTCTTTTGACCAATGTATGGCACCACTATAGGGGGCGTGTGTGCACAGCGCACACACAGCACAGGTACAGCGGGCACATGAGAGGAAGAAATTGGGGTTTTTGCTCCCATTGGCAATATTCTTGCCTGTACAGCCCATACTACACCCCCACAATGTTGGACAGCCTCATGTTTCACCCCACCCCCGGCCCTCAAGCCACCCAAGGCCACCGTCCACCACCACATTGAGATATTCGCGAACCTTTTTCACAGTTCTCTCAACAACCTCACCACAGTGTCGCGAATAATTCCAAGACACTAGGAGCTTGGGATTTTGTTGCCGATCGTGATGCCACCTTTTCAGACTCCTTCCACTTCTTCCGCACCTTATTTTGTCGCAACCTCTCCGTTTTGCACTTTTGCGCTTCACTGTTGTGCCTTTGGGTTTCTGTCATCACCAGTGACACAGCTGTCCCAGGCAGCAATTCGCTATGGTAGCATGCAAAGAGGGCAACACAGCACCTCTCTGGGAGGAAGCATACCGCCCTCCCCTTGGAAGCACCGCCTTGTCTGTGCACCGGGACTCCGTCTGGGTTGAAACCAGCTCAGAGAAGAGTGATCTTGCAGAAATCTCGCACACAGCATGTGCACAGATTGGCCATCGTTGTGCACTACACTGTCTGTGATGCGCAAAAAGTGCCAGCCACAGTTGTGGCAAACCCTGGGACAGCACATTACAAAGGGCCCCAGAAGCCACGCAACCAATACTCCAAGTCACACGGACAGGGTGCTGGATGAGAGGGTGAGGAGGCCTCAGCCAAGGGTGCACAGAATAAAGCACACTTTTCATCGCCCGTTTCTGGATCTTTGATGTACGTCTTGCTGCCTTTGTCCAAGTTGACCATCCGGATCACGCGCTCCGCGTTCATGGTCTTCTCTCGCGCATTGAACACACGCATGCGCACTGCCACTTGCACGGCGTCTCCATCAGCATTCCCAGTTTCAAGGATCATTGTCACGCGGTGGTGGCCCACGCCCAGGCCGACTCCCACAATTCACACACGGCGCAATGAGGCCACGGCAACACCCCCAAGCCTCCACTAGCCCTCGGAAAGATCCGAAGCGCTCTCAAAATGCGGCTAAACACGGATCATGCACAGCAACGACCGGGTGGAGGGATAAAGAAATGCACGACACGGCCGAGAACCGCACGCTCAAACAGGCACACCAATCCCTTAGTACATTTTCACCTTCTCATGTAGCTGCCCCAAAACATGTGACAAGCTATTCCGGTTCCCATGCCTGAAAATACGTGACATCCTGTTTCAATCCGCATGTTTTGGCTTCGAGGTGGTGTTAGTCACATTGCTTCCAGACTTCCCTCATGGTGCCCATGCTTTTCCTCTTTCCAGTCTTTGTTCCCTTCCTCCTGCACTCACACCCCGTCTCTCAATTGAGCATTGGTACCCCCCCTCCCCCTTGAGAAATACCGGGCTGCGTGCGACCCCCGGGGGAACATACCCAAGAGGGAACGTTAGCCCAGCACGCCCGGCGCCGCATCCAAATCAATATTCCGGCCATCCATCCCAATGCTTTACCCCTGTCATACCCAGCTTGGGGTGCCCTCTTCATAATTGCAAAAGCACAACTCATTCATGCATGATTGGAAGGAGTGGTGGCGAGGGAGTGTGATGACAATATTAATATCTCTTGGAGTCATTGCTTGTTATGATTCCAAGGGGTATGATCCACAAAAACCCCCAGGAAATGGTTGTTGGGATGTGTGTTCGGGTCTATTGAGAGACAGGCACTGTGAGCCCCTTTTTCTGGCGCGAGTACTTCACTTCAAGGAGTTGCACACGCTCAACAGGGGCCACTAGAATGGGTACTCCAGCTGCAAGCTTCGCTGCCACCTTGGCAGCAGGTCTGGTTGAACTCTTGGTTGAGGCTTTGGCGCGAGGTTTGGCAGCTTTGGGAGCAGGCTTGGCAGCTGGCAGGGGGCTCCAGGCCCTGTGGCAAGAAATCTAGCTCACGAAAATTGCGTGTGAAGTACAACTTCTCTTTGGCAAAAACCCTTGCCAACCCCCATACTCCATGCGCACTCTTTGCCCAATTGCGAAAAACAGAGTGTTCTGCATGACACAGGGTACAGCATGCTGCCTTGCATGCAATTAATTCCAATTCCCCAACAACTCCTTTTTGTTTTTATTGCAGGCACCAGACTGAGTTCAGGCCATCCGGCCGATGGTGTTCATGGGCACCCAGGCCCAGACTATATGTACAGCATGAATTGGGAAACTTACAGCTTCATGCATGTGAGGCACGTCCCTCCGCGGGGGACGCTGTCGAGGGGGGGGGGGGGGCAATTCGTTGCTATTGTACATTCTATGCAGCGGTGTAAGCTGCCACATCTCTGCAAAGCCCACCAGTTTTACACTGCGAAGAGGACGACATATATGTAGGGAGAGGGGCGGAGAGGCTCAGGGATAGATAACACGGAGGCGCGCCGAAAAACACGCTCCCGGTCGGATCAAGGTTTGGGACTAATCATCTCCCAATCCGGCTGCATTCCAGTGGATAGGGGCCCTAGTGAGTTGCACAACGCAGGTATCTCCCTTTTCGTGGGAGCGCGAGCGTTTGCCGCGCGTGCCCTCCAACGAGGGGGCGCGTTTCCTCTTGAGGAGAAGGCGGCGGACAATGTCGGCCTCTGCGGCCAGGTGACGTTCCTTCTAGGACCAGGCGTTGGCCAGCCAATGGTCGGAGGTCGCCGTCCGACGGGCCGTATGAGTCGCCAAGAGTTGCTGGGCACTCATGGATGCCACCTCAGAAAACAGGACACTCTTGCGTCCGCCCGCTTGGGCGTAGATGTGGTAGCACTAGTCCCGCACCTCCCGTCATATTCCCTCCAAAACTCGCGGGAGGTCTTACGAAAGGATGCAAGGTACACCTCCTCCACCCCTTGGTAGGCCATGCGCAGCCACTGGCCATGTGTGCGCATGTAGAGTGTCATCATAGCTGCCCAATTTAGGTATATCGGTGGGCCATTGCCATATGGTGCAAGGCCGATGGTCCGGAACTGCCATGTGTAAACCTCGTAAAGTTGCCCATGCAAGGATAACGTGGGAAGGTACGAGTGGGCGTAGGAGTGAAGCTGTAGGAGGGGGTGTGCCAACTGTTCCCTCATGGCCAATGAGGTAGGCACCACGGAGTGCCTAAACCCGAAACGAAGGCCAAGCATGGCGGTGTGCCAAGCGCTCAGCGTCTTCGTAAGCCACTAGGTAAGCTGATGTGCTCTCATGGCCAAGTGGAAGTGTGCCCGGGTGTGGGCGGCCAAATCCTGCCTGGTTGCCGTCCACATCACGTGGGTGTAAGCCACCCCACACATAGTTTAAAGAGGCTGTGGCCCTGAGTCCCGGTGTGGAGAGAGGTCGGGGGGGGGGGGTGCGGTAGACAAGAAGGAGATAGGCTCTGCACCTCTTGGCTCTCTTGGGGGGGGGGGGCAGTCGTAGGAGTGCGTTGGCGGTGTCAATAGTGAGAGATTGTGCCATCAGTGTGTGTGCCTTGGTCTTTGGGTCTGGTGCCACCCATTTTGGCCCGCGTTTGGGCTATGTTTGCCGCTCCGGCTTGTAGTTCACTTGTTTGCGTAGGGTGTCCTCAATTCATAGTGAACCTTCGTCTTTTCCCAAGGGGGGGAGCATCCCTGCCGGGGGATGTTGCCGCCACGCTTGACGTCGCTGCGCACGTAGTGGGAGCGCCCCAATGGACTCCTGGGTGGGTGGGGTACGGACGCGGTGCTGCGACCGACTTTTTGGCTGGGGTGGGGGCCTGTGTCCCACCTAGAGAGATACTTGAGGGGGAAGTGGGAGTGAACCGTGGTAGGGGGAGGGTCATAGCCGGTATGCCCAACCTATAGAAGTCATTTTTTTATCAAATTGGCCGATATGAGAGTGCTGAGGGCCCGGAGGCAAGTCGGAGCATAAGTACAGATTTTGGCAGTGCTACGGGATTCAGCTCAACAGTGGTCCCCCATGGGTCCCCGAAGTACAAAGGTGTCACTGGGTCACAAATGGTGGTGCCACGGGGTCGGCGGTGTGTTGGTCTTGGAGGTGCGTGTCAAATGTAGTCGAGCAGGTGAATCTCCCATTCAATGGGATCCTAGTGTGTTTTACGCCGCTTAGGCAGAGACGGCGGTGGTATTTCCTATGCAGTGGGGTCCCGCTGCTCTCTGGGATGCTTGCGGAGCATGTATACTTGCTGCCGTATCAGGCGCGTTGTGGCTGGTCACATGTTGCTTTGCTTCGTATCTCCAAATCGCCGGGGATATTTTTGCGAAAATGCCTAGGGCCATGCTTAGATATGCCTAGGAAAACCAACCATGCTGGGGGATTAGCCCGGGCGATTTTTGGAGCGCCCAGGGCAAAATTGCCCGCAACGCGCACTACGTACGGTGCGCCCCAAAACATCCAAAAACCCCTAGAATGTGCAAAAAACGCACGTGTCGGGCACCTTCGAACAGTTGGGTATGTGACCCAGGTGCTGAGGTCCGACATTTGCACGACCCCAGCCCAATTCAGGGTGGGTGTCATCGGTTTGGGTATACCCCGGCCTCACCGGGGACCTCAGGGAGTGGGTTCCTGAGGTACAGGTCATCAACGGTTAACGGTTAATGTAATCGCTTGGGTAATGGTCACTTTCGCGAGGTAAGGTTGCAGGAGGTGCGCTTGAGGATGCGTCATCCACGTCAATGCACTCAACCTTCACACTTGGCTTGCTTGGGGTGCCACGGCGGCGAAACTTTTTCACAGGCGGTTCGATGGGAACGGCGGATTCACTACTACTGCTGCTACTGCTGGTGGGGGTGGTTGTACTCGTAGAAGCATCGCTGTCGGTAAGCGAGCTTGACTCAGTGGCAGCAGAGGAGGAACTACAAGAACTATCGGAAACTACTGATCCGCACGGAGGTGTGGGAGGGAGGGTCAGAGTGGGTGGCGGGGAAGCTAGTTCCGATAGGGGTTTCTCAGCGTCGCTGTCCCATGGAGAGGGAGGGGCATCACCCAAGAGCTGCAGCTCGGGTACCTCCCACTCTGACACCCCATCGGGGAGGACGGGATCGAAAACCCAAGACATGGTGGAACTGATAAACGGGAGGGGGTGGGGGGAAGAAGAGAACAACAAGGGATGCACAAGGAAAAATTAGCAAAGAGAGGCGCCAACCTTCAACTACTTGGTGCTACCACAGGGGGCACCCTCACGCGCGTCAGAGGAGTTGGGCGTTTGCGGAGCTTGCATGGCCCATTCCCATGGAGCCCCGCAGATGGGGACTGGTGTTCCGGGGGTTCGCATGGACCAGGTCCGGTGTACTAAAACCTGACCTCTTGTGGTGTCTGCCCATCAGGACCTGACATCTATTCAAAAATTGGCACCTTGGAACGCAACATGGGGCACAAAAAGAGGCAAAGGATTGAAAGTGCACGTGTATGGGGCAAAGTACTTTCCCGAAACGCCTTGCTTGCACTAGCGCGCACAGCAAGAAATGCACAAAGCCAAGCACAAAAAAAAGGGGGCAGGCAATCAACTGAAGGTGGAGTACATCCAACGCCAGCAACACCCACCACAAATACGCACATTGTACACTCTGAGCCGGCCGGTTCGGGCGAACAGGGGACAAAGAGGTGCATGCAAGCGATCAATCGTCTATCGTACCAAATCTGTCCATGGTCCCCCATCCCTCCCGTGCCGTACAAATGAGCACCTTAATCGGACGCGGCCGGCACTTAAGGGGCTCTCCGGTCAACAAAAGATCCATGGAAAAAGAGAATGGTGGTAGGAAGGGCACAGTGGGCAAGTCCTGTGGTGGGGGGTTTAATGGTTTTGGGGTGAGCTGAGAACAGGTAGATATGAAACTTTTCCCAAGAACCCCAGGGATTAAGCAAGCGGCGTGGCCCAACATCCCTAGGGAGGATCCCGAGCGGGCACCGGATAAATCTTGAGCCCTTTTTTTTCGCACAGAATTTGGCCTCCGCGTTTCGGCAGCAACGGTTCCGAAACGCAATCGCTATCGCCGGCGATTTGGAAAAAAACCCCATGGGAAACCCCTAGGGATTTCGACATACGAAGCAAAGCGATTTGCGACATGTGTGGGAGTCCGCCGATTTGCTGATTGAGTGGGTGTTTGGAATGGGTGTGATACCCATGTCCGGTGTCTTTGGTGTGTCGTGTGTGCAGTAGGCAGGTGCATTGATCTTGGTCGGATGCGGTGGGATTCACATCTCTGGTGTCCTCGGTGTTCCTATGGTTTCAGATGCCTCTTGGAGCCACCATTCCTATATCAGTGCCAGGTGAACGGTGCTCTACGAGCGATGTAGGAGAAGATTGGTCCTCCTCGACTCAGTTTACTTTGTTGTGCCCATTGACTGTGCCGACTTTCTAATGGAACGTTTGTTTGGATTGGGAGTGCTACCCAAGTCTGGTGTGGTTGGTGTGTCCTTTCTTTTATCAGATGTCTGCTGGGAACTTCTGTCTCTCTGTGCGATTATATGCACATCACTGCCAGGTGGAGGGTGATAACCGAAGGAGCAGGAGAAGTTTGGCCCTCGGTGACTCAGGTTCCTTCTCGGTTGTAATTATCCATTTGGTTACTAGATCACATTTTCAGATGGACTGGGTGTTTGAATCTGATTGGCGGCCATCGCCAGCTCCCTCCCTCTCTCTCTCTCTCTCTCTCGCGCTCTCTAATCAGTCCCGTGCAATGGCGGAGCCTGGGGACGAGTGCCCAATTTGCATGGAGCTAGCCCCTACCATCGCCCTACCATGTGACACACAACACCAGTAGTGCCATTAGTGCGCACAAGACATCCGTCTGACTCGGTGCCCCATGTCTGGATCAACCGTGACGCAAACAGGCCACAATCTACCCCCACACCGAGGCAACGCAACAGACGTGAACATCTACATCCAATGGAGGAACCGACGCTTGGTCCGCTACGGCCACATGGACGACGAGGCCTGGCCAACAAACATAACATATAACACAGGGAGACAGAGGTTTGCGCCCATTGGGCTTATCTGGGTAGCTTTCCATCGGTCCGACGCATACGGCTACTGGACATCCCGCCACGAGGTCAGTCACATGGCAAACACGGTGGACAACCTCAGCACGTCCCCCCACCCGCCCACCTGGCTCGATAGGTTGCCCAACAGCCAAGCCGGGGAATATTTGGGATCAATGGTCGGTTCCGATAGACTGAATGTCCCCGCCATAGACAATTCCAGCCATTAGTCCAGCAGTACTGCGAAGTCCAATCAATGCACGTGTCCCCTTCTTGGTTGGGGTGCTCCACTATGTAAAGTACAGCGAGGCGTTTTTTGCGGTTAGCTCTGCGGGTCACTTGAGTGCTTGTCCTTTCTGCCGACTCTAAAGAACAACCAGGATCAATTAAAAGCAGTCGTCCATAAGGTGTGGACTGCATTCACTGTACTACTTGCGAACTGACTGGGCTGCATAGCACGGCACTCACTCGGCCTTTCCCGGTCAGTTGCTGTTTAGTTTCAAAAGTGCAGGGAGAAACATACAATAGGAAGAGAAGAGGAGGCACAAGACCACTTGAGGGGTGTGGGTTGCTCCTATTTCCTCTGTTTTTGGCTTGGGAGGCTTGTGCAAACATTGCTGACATAGATTCTTATCCTTGGTAACCTGAACAAATTTTCTTGGTCTAAACTCAGACTTGGGGATGCCATTGGGAACAGCCATGCTCAGAACACGCCATACAAAGAAAGAAGCGAATATGCATGTGTGTCGTGCCGGCTGTGTGTTTGCTGTGCCATAGTATGGGCGTGGTGCCCTGTGCTTCAGTGGAAGCACCCTGGACTCCAGCGTCGCTGGTCCCAGGTTCGAACCCCACTGCCCGAGCCGCTCGGGCAAAGGCAAGCAACGGGTGGGGTAGCAGCCCCCCGCCGGGCGTGGGCGGTGGCGGGGCGCACTGCTGCAGGTGGCTGGGCACATTTTTTTATTTAGTGTATAGCACAATTTTGAAGCTGCCCGGGAGGGTGAACGTCTGGTCCGGGTTCGGGGACCCGGTGACGGCGTGCAGGCTGACCCCCGCGCCGTTCGGGGGGACGTCGTAGGGGAATATTGGGGGGGGGGGGGGGGGGGTAAATCCAATTTACACTGTAAAATCCATAAATTTTTGTGAATTCTTCAAACAGTGGCGTGGGTTTCTGTAAATTTCTGTAAATTCGGTGTAAATTGAGAGACCCAAGTGCTGTGCATGTTATTAGCTGTAGATTTAGATTTGTAGGATGTCTGGAATTGTGAGTGTTGAACATGAACTTTGCAAATTCTTCCTTGATTTGTCAGCTTTTTCATTGTCATGTATTGTGGGTGCGCAAGCAGTTGCAAGAATTTCGCTGTTAGTTGGCGAACCCCAGTACTTTGCATGTTTGAAGATGTAGATTGACACATCTACCAATTGGGTTGCTTGTCGTGAAGCTTGTAGATTACTGTTTGTTGTGGCGCACCCCGACTTACTGTTGATGTGTGACATAGGCGATGTATGGACACCCGCACCCACACATGTTGAATTTGGCCTACACACATGAACTGCGCCTTGAACCCCCCCCCCCCCCATGCATCAACCACACCGCCTACCAAATAGGTGTTAAGAGGTCCAACGCCCCCCCCAAGCAAGTCCAGTTGCACTGCAGAGCAGCGGTCGCACGCGCGCCAGACGGCGAGGGTGTCTGTGCCAATCGCGGAGCGCTGCGGACACAAAAGCTCTTGCGCCGGATGCGCGATGGAGGGGCTCAGTTTGGGGGTCGGGTTGTATGTCTTGTCAAATGTGCGAATGTAAATTCTGCCCCGTGAGGAAGACGGTGATGTGGAGCCCAACCAAGACCCCACCACCGAGGATGTCAGCAACGAGGGCATCATCAGAACCCTCACGGAGTATTCGAACAAAGATCCCGTTGGCAGGAGCCTGCCCCACACACATCGACTCGCAATGACCACGACCCAAGCACAGGGACCTACGGTCCCTCGCCCTGAGAGGGTTTGCCCCACATGGCAGACACAGAGAAAGAGCAAGAGGTGCATTGATAAGGGAACCCAGTGCTGAAGAAGACGGGAACCAACCCAGGGCCGATTTCGAGTATACCCCACCGAGCACCCAGCGTGACCTACGGGCGTACCGGTTCTAGGAAAACATAGACAATCCCCATCAACGCATCCCACGATCCCCGCACCCACGGAACTCACACTAATCGAGGAATTAGTCAAACTAAACAGAACAGACGAAAGGGCGCACATCGGGGACAACGAGAAACGGACAAGTGGGACAACCTCCATATACGAAGCACAGGCTTCCTTCAATGCATACCTGGCCAAGGACCCGTGCCGGATGGCAACTACCGAACACATCCGACGACAAACACAGGACGGCACCTAGTATGATTGCAACACCTACCAACTACCAGCGTTCGCGGAACGTGAACTACGAAAAATGATGCCCGTAAAGCATGAAGCAGACTCTGACGGTGTGCACATGGCGGGGGACATGGACCAACTATACCATACAAACCGAGGCAAACCACCAAGGAAACCCAAATATCAGCAACCTAAGAGACCTCGTACTACTGCATTCCACGGGTACCAGACGCAACCACGACAGACTAATGCGAAGTGCCGCCATACAAACCAAATGGGGTGGCAGTGAAGACGAACGGGTTGCCCAGATCGTATGTCTATTGCCCAAGCCGGGTGCCAAGGAGCTTGTGGTGGCCTACGAGGCCAACCGACCACACCGCATGGCCCTCTAGACCTCCCGCATGGACTATCTGCACCGAGCACCCCTGAGGAAGCTGTCAAGGCACGTCCGCGGCGTGAACCAACTCGACAACTTCGTCGTCCGCAAATGTTCGGTGGACAACGAAAGACTGGAAGACCACCTACAACCGAGATGAATCATGGCACTACACCTGGACAACACCACAAAACTTGGCCATGAACCCACACACAAAACATACACCCTCTCCAATGGCACCCCGCTAAAGGTAGGGCGGAGAACCGCTATGACATGCTCCAATCACAACCGGCGAATGCCAGGGTGGTTGTGGGCAAATCCCGCCCCACAGACGGGAATCTGCACCTGCGACGAGTTCATGAAACACATCAACAGACACCGGTGTGACATGGCATCAACGGTAGCCATCAAAGACCCGGAAAACAAAGTCAAACGAAAATGTGCCCCCGAACATACATCAGGATAAAGCGGCTCACACGCCTAGAAGCTACGCCTACCCATGCAGCTGCTGCCACAAATAACATAGACACTACAAACCATCAAACAAGAGGAGGAAAACACGGGCACCCAGACAATTTGGCTCTCGCTGAACTGTTATTATTCTGGGAGGGCTTGTGGGACCTTTGCTGCTTCGTGTCAGGGTTTCTATCTTTTTTTTTGCGCATCGTATGGCCCTCGGGGTACAACCGAGGCTCAAGTCCTGGCACGTTGCCTGGGACCCCCATGCTGTGAGAGGCGCTGGACGAATCGAACAGGCCCACTTCCGACACCTTTACGTGACCGGCACTGCGGCCGCCTTCTTGGAGAGGGGGCTGCCGAAGAACGCCCGGGAGGAGTGTCGGCGGTCGGGGCTGTCGAGACAGCTGATGGCAGGCGGTGCAGAGTTTGCATGGAGAACGTCCCTAACGGCGCGTGGGGCGTGAAGCGGGGTGGATGGAGTCGGTGCAGAGGGGACGAGGGGGGCGCAGGTTCCTTCAAGGACGTTGTAGGCGGTCACCGAACTGACACACAAGGTGGGGACGGAGACCGAGAGGAAAGCGCCAGGCGCGGAAGCTACCCTGACGGCAAGTGAACAAACATGCCGGTGGGCATACCGCCGTAGCCAAGGGGGGCGGAGGCGCAAGGCCTTACCTTGAGGCCTCTCTGAACCGCTGTGGTAGTCCGGATCGATCGACCCTAGTATGGGTACAGGGGCCACGGGGTTGGTGCCAGCGTCGGGTGAGGGGTATGGGAGACCTAAAAATCGCGGTGATGGAGATTTGGGGGCCTAAGGATAAGTGCTGGCTGCTTAGGGGGTGGTAGGGCCCTGAGCGAAGGGCAGGCTGGGTTGTGCCAGGGGGACGACATCCAGGTGCATTTCCGCGGGGTGGGACGAGGGGCGGATAATGAGGTGGAGCGGGTTGGGGCGACAAGGGGAACGCCCGGCGGTGAGGGGCGGACGAGCCAGAGCATGTCTGCACGAGCGGCTTGCGGAAGGAGGTGGAGGATTTGAAGAGCGGCAAGGGGAAGGAGCAGGAATGAGAGGAGAAGGGGGAGGCCATCCGCCGCCCTCGGTGGCCCACGTTGAGAAGATGGAGAGCGCTCCCCATCCACCGCGGTGGATGTCTCTACAATGCAAGCTCCTAAAAGAGATTTTGGGAGCTTTGGGCTGGGGCAGGAGTGGGTGGCCGAGGACGTGGAAGGGGTGGAGGGGGGAGCAAGGACCCATACCCTGGAGTCTGACATTGTCCTAATGGATCCGTAGGACAGGGGGACCCCATGGGACAAGTTTGCGTGGTGGTTTGGGTGGGGATGGTTCGCAATCAGCGTGAGTATGGAGCCAAGTGGGGCGGCTGAAAAAAGACTGCCTCTGGGCAACAATCGGAGGGTAAGGGTTGTGGGGAGGGACGGGGAGGGGTGGCGGCCATTACACAGCCTAGGTTCCACAAGGGGGTGGAAGTGGCCTTGCACCACGGGGAATTATGTTTCAACACCCCGGGAAGTAACCCCAAATGGGCTGTCGGGCAAGCCCAAGCAACCAAGCCAGCAAGAAAGGGGTGAGCCGGGAGCAGGCCATCCATTGGAGGGTGTATTGTCCCCATTGGACGGGATGGATCGCTGTTGAGGGTACCGTGGGAGGGGGGGACGAGAGCGCGTGGGGCCATGAGGCAACGGAAACTGGGTTCGCATACGCCCCCGTGTCACAGGCGCATGGTCATAACCACATTGTTCAGTGTTTTGCTTGCTCCACTGCAGCGCGTGGGGGGGGGGGGGGCAGATGGCGAGGAGGAGTGGTGGGGTATAGGTTTGCCTAGGGGCGACTCTGGGACGGGCGCAAGAACCGGGGGATAGCCTGGAGGCGCTGGCAGTTCATTCCGTTGATGACCGCACCTCCAGGAGATGGGGGTGTGACATAATTAAAAAACAGACAAATGCAAACCAGAGGTACCTCCGGGAGATGGGGGGGGGGGGGTGGGGAAGTTGTAAGGATTTTTATTGCAGCAGTCCAGAGATGGGGCTTCGGCGTCCTCAATGCGGGGGACAATTGAAGCACTACAGATTGCGGAGGAAATGGGGTGGATCCCCCCCGCAGTGGCTCTGATCCACATGAGATTGGCCAAAAGTGGGGTGGGGGGGGGGGCAAAATTCCAAATTTACCTTTTCCCTTGGGTTCCGCGAGCAGCAACGACACGGGGGTGCGGGGGCACCGGATGGGAGGCCCTTGGTGGCACTCATGTGCCTATCGTGGTTCGCTTTGTTCCTGGTCAGTGAGGCTGCCTCTATACACGTTGCGGATATTCGGGGGGAAAAGGCCCTCGTTTTTTGGGCTACCAAGAGGGGCATGATTATCTGGTGATGGCGATGGTGGTCACAGTGGTCAGCGGCCTTGGGGGGATACCTTCGGCGTTACACCAAGGGGTGGGAGGGTGACGCAAGGGTGGTTCCTAGGGGGCCGCCTGTCTATGACACGGCTCTGGCGGGGCTCTTTCAGGGCAATTAGTGGGCGGATGGGCGTTGGCCTGGGTGCCGGAGGGGGGTGCCACGGCAGAGCCGCGGAGCCAGCCACAACGCCACCCGTGCCTGCTTGGACAGGCTATGAGCCATTGGCGGCCACCCTCGGTCTCTTCGGGACACCCCCTCCAACCTGACGCCCTGCCTCTGACGCACGCCACACGTGACAAACACTCCCCCCTGCGAAACGTCCGACTCCCGGCCCCCCAACTCCCACTCCCACCACCGCACCCGTCGTCCTCGGCCAACGCAAACTCATGGCGGGAGCCACAGGTTGCCGTCGCCCCCTGCCGGGGCCATCCTGCACCTGTGAAGGTCTGCATCCCCCAACACCCTAATGTGGTCTGGTGCCGACGACGAACCTGCCCACGCCTCCCCCCTCCCTTGCTCCCCCCACCCCAACCCCGCGTCCCCAGCCGAAGCCGACGAGACGCAGATGGCCTCACTGCTAGGTGGTGGCCCCCTGACGTAGCATGGGGAGTCGCAATAGCGCTTCCTCGGGGGCCGACCTCAGCGGAGGATTCCCGCCCACCAAAGGAAGTGGTGGCCTCTGAAGTGACGAGCTTGTCACTGGGCTTCGGGGTCTTACCTCGCCCCCTACCCCAGGCACGAGCCTTCGGAGTTGGGAGCACACATGCCCCCCCACCCCGCGCAGTCGGTAGCCGTCGCCTCGCCCGCTGCGGGGGCCATGAGGCAACGGAAACTGGGCTCGCATACGCCCCCGTGTCACAGGCGCATTGTCATAACCACATTGTTCAGTGTTTTGCTTGCTGCACTGCTGCGGGGGGGGGGGGGGGCTCCGGATTCGATCCACCATTAGAGCACGAGGAGCCCCATGACCCGCGCCTCCGCTCTGTGCTTTGGCCCAAGGGCCTCGTTCCGCCCCCGCCGACCCCTCGCCCCGGCAGCGCGCGGACACCTTGTGGCTGGAGGAGGGGTGTCCAAAACAAGATCCGCCCCCCTCTGCCGCTCCCCCCCCCAGTCTTTCTGAAGCAAACGGCACCCCCGCCCAAACCTGGCTAGCCGCTAGGTCCCGGAACTCCAAATTGTCCCCTTCCCCAGGCCACGGCAAAAGGAGGTCGCCCAGTACCCTCGGATCCTGAAATTATTTCGCGTACCCCGTCGCCATGCGCATATCTTCCCACCTCCGAAACGACAAGAACCAGGCTTGCGGCGGACCCCAATTTTAGATTCCAACATTAGACACCAAGTTTACACCCAGGCTTTAGGCCGCGACTTTACACCCTACCTTGAGACGTGGAAGGGGACTTGTGTGGTCTGTGGGGTGCAGAAGTACGGCATGAGGCTTCACCACTGGTAGTAGGGTTTCTAGAGGGCCTGTTTTCAGCACGCCTAGCGTTTGGGCTGTGCAGGGGGGGGGGGGGCTGGATGGCAAGATTTCAGGGACGGCAGCGGCTTCGGGGTCTGGGTTGGGCGCGTCTGAGCCATCGGATTCCCAAGTATCTTTGCGAGAGAGGACAGTTGAGGGCCACAGGGAACGTGATGTGTGTGTGTGCCAGACTCGAAGCGCCATGAGCCAATAGACTCGGACTGCACAGTAGGTCTAGGGAGGGTGGTGTCCTCCCAGGGGCTATCATCCCAGCGTGCGACGTAGCGGCAGGCAAATTGAACGGATCGCCATCGGCCCTACGACATAAGCTCCTGGACCGTGGCACCATTGCGAATGAACATGGTTGCGCCCATCCGGCACAAGGCATGCCAACGCAAATGTGAGAAGTTTGTATTGGCAAGGAGGCTGACCATGGTGGCCTGGAGAGCTCGGGGTCCAGCCTTGGCGATGTTTTGGGGTGGTTTTGTGCCGAGACGTAAGGTTGTGCCTCTGATGAGACCGAGTAGTCCGCGGACGTAAGAACTCGCTTGACGTGTGATCCACCCGTGGCGGGTCTTTCTGTCGCAAAAAGCCACTGTAGCCCCATATTGGTCCATATCTTGGACCCTTATCGATGATGTCTCCCCAATCCGCTGGCAATCGGCGATGGCGAGGATGAATAGGGCTGTGAGCAAGAGATCTTCATGGCCGGACGCATTTTCTGCCATGGTTGCCAGCGCTGAGAGGGAACCCCAGACGCGCGACAACAGGCAAACAACTTTATCTTTCGCACGCACAACACGCCATATGGATCCGGGGATAAAGGATGCGGCGATTTTCGGATTCTTCCAGGAGGCGGAAGACTTAAATGCCGTGTCGCATATCTGATGAGGTTTGTTGCGATCTATAGAGTACCAGAAGGTACTCACAGAGCACTTGAATGGGCGAGGCCACTGGCGTCTACAAGCGTCGCGCCCTGAGGATGCGGAGGTGACGTTCGTACACATCAAGTGTAGAGGATGCCCAGGACTGGAGAAAAATTGATTCCCATGAGACCGTCTCGATGTTTCCTTGAATGCCTGGAATCTCTTGTGGGAGCAGTAGAATAACGGCTCTCCATTTGGTGCCACGTGCGCGAGCGTGGACTGCACCACCGACTCACATATTCATTTGGAACGCTTGCAAAGTTGTTCCTAGTGGCGCCCCCCGCATCGGTCGCACTCACCAGGGGGTCGCCGGCTGTCACCAGGAACTGGACTCCATCTGGCTGAATAAACGTGTCCTTACCCATCCAGTAAAATTCCTGGTCCGGTTAGGACTTCTCAAGGGATGACGCTCCCGAAGCTGACGTAGATGGGGTGCCAGCACGGCGGCGAGAGGATTGGGTCCTTTTAGATTTGCGAGGCCCCCTGCTAGACCGTTTAGAAGAAGCTCGAGGGGGTGATTTGCCGTACCACAATGAGTGGTACAGGTCAGCAACAGGGAGCGTAGGGCCGTCCAGGATGTCGGAATCCACTGCTTTCTTGATGAGATCGGCCAGACCATGCATCCATTTGGCCACTCCAAGCTCCTCTAAGAACTCTTCAATGACCTCTTCAGTGATTGGCCTGTCTTTGTACTGCATCTCTATGTGTTTGCCCCTGGCTTTGGAAGAGGATTTCAGCTGTGACTTGAGATTTTGGATCTCTTGTTGAAGGGACGATAGGTCCGTTAGGGCCCTCTGCCCTGGGGCGCTGCTAGTCTTAGTGGGCTTCGGCAGGGATACACATTTGGCTTGAGAAAGATCATAGAATTTCTTGCCGACGTCCTCCCATGCCATAACGAGATCCGGGACTCTCTCCGGGGAAATGGAACCCCCAAACATAGCCGCCATCCCTTCCATAAGTGTTGGCACATACTGGCCTGCTTGCTGGCACCTCAGGGTTACCTCTGCAACCCATCGTGCAAGGTAATCCTCAGGAACTCGCTGGGCCCAAGCTGGGATCCCATTGTCACTCAAACCCTGAAAGAAGGCTATCTCTTGATCCACATCGTCGGGAGGGTGTTTATTACCATTGGTATCATTTGTGTTAGGCATGGCAATGGACGTGAGCAGTGTGGTCGTGAGACCCAACACTAGTGCAGTCCAGGTCCACCTCTTCCATCATCAGTTGTGCTCCGAAGGCACTGCGTTTCAGGGTCAACATCTGCGGAATCACCGGTGGCATTGCGCTGCCAATCTCGCTTAGGGTGTCGTCAACATCAGCCAGAGGAGGGGAGACAGCAGGGTCCTCCAACTCATCGTAGCTTGCTGATCATGATGAAGCTTCTATATAAAAGAGCCCTTTCAGCGGCACATGAAAGATCGGTTTCCTTTGCCCCCCCTCCTCAATGTCGTACCACCCCATGTTTGCCTGGTCTCTGATCATGTTGATGACGTCTGGGTGGTTGGACCGTTCATCGGAGAGGCTGCTGCTTCTGGTGGCGTCCGTGTTAGCGACCCGGGGGGGGGGGGGGGGGCGGCTATACCGAAGCCCGCCCTGATGATCGACGTGGCGTCATTGAGTCGACAGCCAACACGCGCTCCGCCTCCGAGGTGCTGTTGCCGATCATCGCCTTGGGGCATAGCGAAAGTGAGCAAAATGTTCTACCATGAGTACAAGTGATACAAATGGCAGTGCCCCATGACACAGTCACCCACACAACAACACAATGAGCCATAACGAAAAAATTTGCGTTTACCAAGTGACGGTCCCCCTGACCCCCTGTCACGGTGTGGGGTGGGTGAGCACCCTGCCCCAAACGGCGTGTTGATAAGGGGACTTGCAAAGAGCCAGAGGTTCATCGTAACCCCTGACCAAGAGAGGAATGCGGGTAGGCGCACCGTGCGCTGTGCGCGTACCGTGCGAAAAGTTGGCTCCTTTTCACTTCCGGTGGCTAGTTTTTGGCGTGTATGATGGGCATGGGCACCCACACAGCATTGTCATAGTGTGCTTTTGGCGTTGTAGAAAGTTGTAGCATCATTGCCCCTCCCCTACTTGTGTGTACCTCTGCAAACGAGTACCCTGAGCCGGGTTTGTGGTGCTACATTGTCAGAGTGTCTGCTGCGGGACATCAGATTTTGCCCCTCATGTCCTCCGACCCTGTATTGCATTCACCATGGACTTCAACGTTGCAGCCAAGGTGTTCCACACCCGCTCCAATGGGGTGCGCGTTCTTGCCACAATGCTGGGGCTCTCACGAGAAGGATTAATCCATTTGGAGATATTTTAAAGATGCAATCAACGTGGTGAATCGGCAGTGCAAAACGGACTCCATTTTCTTTGCCATCCCAAGTGCGGGTTCACCACCCCACCGCAGTCCTTCGCCGCCGCCGACAGTTCCCAAGTAGCCTTTGATATATTTATATGTGTTCTTCAACACACGGAACCGAAAGGAATTGGGTCCAATACATGTTTCTCAACGAATGTGATAATGGGAACACGGCACATCAATAGCACAGTTTTGGTATTGAGCATGCATGCTTCTGTAGGTGGGTGGTTTTTAGGGGTATTACCGGGATAAACGGTGTACTAATTGGCGTTGTGCCGCTGCTATGTGAAAACGCCCCCTAGGACCCTGCTATGTGGGAGATTCCTCTGAGACCTATGCCCAAGTGACACCAAGCACTCTGGGACCCCAATGAGCCGGACATCGACGTGCATTAACGTGCACCAAACCAACACCCATTGACCTTGCATTAGATGCAAACAAACGGTAGCAGGTGGCCGCATATAGCTTGCCCTCAGCACCCATGTGAAAGTCACGGGAGGCAAACCCACGCCGACACAACCGGCAGGTGGACAACATACCTCACGTCCATGCAGCTACATATAGACAAGAATACTGCCGGCCCACTAACGACAACAATAACAAGGATCCAGCGACAACACAGACCATAGGGGACCCATAGGGGAACAGTCATGAGGTGAATCCCGCATGCACTCCTAGGCACTGCCGAAAGCCGTACTTTGATGCACCCGCCCGATGGGCTCCGGCACTCTCTTGTTTGGCCAATTTGATAAAAAAAAAGAGGTGTGTCATAACCCCACAACCTATAGACGATGATCCGTGGGTTTGGTAGGCGGGTGGGTGACTGTGTTGTGTTGTGTAGGGGGGTTCGTGAAGGTTTGGGTGGGTGGGTGGGTGAAAAATTTAAAGAGTCTGCATCAAACACAAAGTGCGCGACAGCTGGTTAAACTTATGTTTATTTGGATAAACAAGGGCTTCATGTGTACCCTGTACCTACCCTCCATGGTAGCAATTCCATCAGAAGAATCCATCTGAAGAACACATGTGGGGTCATCGACCACCCTACCCCATCCCTTCCGTTTTCCATCTTCATTACTCACCCTTGCCAAGCCATCCCATGGGCAGTAAATGATGGGGACCCCGACTCTGCACCACAAAGAAGGTGGCCCATGCATCCACGTGCATTAGGAAAGTGGCGTTGTATTCATACAACCTGGAGGGGGCGTCTGTTTGGTTCTAATACCCCCACACGTCCTTCCCCACCCCCATGTAAAGCACATATTCATACCTTCATTGTTGCATATGATAAAGAAAAAGCACGTAGTGGTCTGAACTGCCTGTCATTTGTCCCAGAAGATTGATTCAGCCCCCACCCCCCATGACATTTCCTTGTCTCACAATCATGCATACCGCCTCAGACAGGGCGTAATGCACAAGAGCGTGTATAAAGCTGCATTCCCGGTGACAAATACCAACCGATGTAAACAGCTTTCCTGAAAATCCACCCATTCGCGCAATCCGGATACTTGCAACGCTAATCA
This sequence comes from Eutreptiella sp. 'Long Island Sound 2002', assembly GCA_964036045.1. NCBI lineage: Eukaryota > Euglenozoa > Euglenophyceae > Eutreptiales > Eutreptiaceae > Eutreptiella > Eutreptiella sp. 'Long Island Sound 2002'. Next base: position 787,209 of record OZ038394.1, read on the forward strand.
CACCATAATCCTTGCCTTCTCAGGGGTCCCCAACAAAAAGGGACAAAATCAGAAATGGCTATATCACCCCTGCCTTCTCGGGGGCCCAAAAATGGGCAGATTGGCTACATAACCCTTGCCTTCTCAGGGGTGCCCAATAAAAGGGGACAAAATCAGAAGTGGCTACATCACCCCTCTCCTCTCGGGGGCGCAAAAATGGGCGGATCGGCTACATAACCCCATGGGGAGACTCTCAAATAGCGCCAAACCAACACGTATTCAACGACAACAGAGTTCAAACGCCCATTGGGCAAAAGAAATGATGAGCAGGACTCCCAGATGGCCTGATCCACGCCATACCCTTCCCAAAGGGTAAGGGAGCGCCAATGAATGATTTCACCAAGTAGAAGCCTTCCTTTCTTCGGCGTTCCTGTCATGGAGAATATCTTCCACTTCATGAGGGTTGGCAGCACCCTGTTACTCCAGCGCCGCTACCTCCTCATTATTTAGCTCACATTCCTCCCCCAATCACCCCAACTCAAGGTGCCACACCAAAGTGTGGGAGTCCATGGTGGAGATGAGCAAAAAAAGTGTGAAAAGGGATGGAAATGGGTAAAAGTGGGTAGAAGACCAAAAATGCCGGACCCCCAATGTGGAAGAAGCATCAAAACCTAGGCTAGGGGCAACCATGATGCCCCAGCATCACAAAGGATGGGTCTCTACTACGGCTAGACGCCCAACTAGTTGCACTACGCCCGCAGTACGTGAAGGGCGCCCCCTAAAACAGCGCCCTTTGATCACACGGGGGATGCCGGACAAGGCCGCGACTTGGCAAGTCATGTAAGAAAAGACATTGAGCCAACATCCATGATTTGCAGAGTTATACGTTTTGTGCTGGGTGTTACCAATAAGGGCCATGTTGAAGAATCTCAACCACCTACTCAGCGGGACACGAGTAGAAAGGATGTACCCCCCCCGCTCCTTGTCCAAGCACCTCAAAAGTCAGAAAAACGACGGTCAGACGGGCTCATGTGCTTAGACAACCTTGTGCTTCCACACGACGCGCGGTACCCAAAGAATGTATGTGGCAGAAAACCTGCCCCTACCTCACCTTAAGCACAATTGTTGCAACGGGGCAAAGAATACTATGTGCAGGCACATTTCAGCATGTTCTGGGGTCTTCACTGCCCATCAGGGGCATCAGCAGCTGTGGAATAGAAGCCAACATTTGCACATGCTTGCCCTTTGGGGCAGGCCTTGGAGCAGGCTTAGCTTCAGGTTTTGGAATGGGTTTAGGCTTCCTGTTCCTTGGCTGTAATCAACAATATGTTTGGTGAAGTAAAGCTTGCCCTCAAAGACATGGCCTAGGCCCCAAATCGCACGGCCCGCTTTTGGCCCACACAATCTGCACTGCATCATCCCCCCGTGATTTCCTATTTGTGGTCAACGTAGTACGGCACGCCCCCATCCGTGTTACCAGGCGTAGCAACATGAGCCATGGCTGAAAATCACACCAAAACAGACAGAATTGGGTTGCACTTGCAAGTGGAATGTTGGTATGAGCAGGAGGAACTACCAGAACATGATCCAACTCCCCTTTCAGTCTACAATCGAAGCACAACCCCGTAACGTCACATTTCTGACGGTAAAACGCGTCGTCAGAAAAATCTAGAAAAAGACGGTAAGATGGGCTCATGTGCTTGGACAAGGCAGTGCTTGGCCATAAACAGTGGAAAGTTCAGCGATAGGCCCCCACCGACAGACCTATGCCTGCTCATTCAGTTCATCGTCATAGATTAGGCGGCGAAGCCGCCGCCATAGCTAGTCCACGAATACGGCGCCGGAGGCGCCGCCACAGATTGTCCATGCGAGCTCTGAGCGTCTGGGTCAGGGGCGCAAGGTCAGGTATGCACAGACTGAAACCTCCGTCTCTTCCGGCTGTCACTGACATCCGTACTAAACTCTGAGCCCCCACTCCCCGCTTCCAGGCTGTCTACCGACTCGCTGTCCATTTCTGATTCCACCCCCAGGGCCCTGTCCCGCGCCCTGTCACTCACGTCTGTCGAAAATTCGTCACTCTCCAAGTCGCTCAGCGACACCCCTTCAGACCCTGAGGACAATGTCCCGCCGGACTCTCCTGAGCTCGCCATGTCACTGTCTGTGGCCTCTCCCCCCGACGCCATCTCCTCCAGCCCCAATGCTTCCCACTGTGGTTCCACTCTCACTCTCTTCGGAAAAGACTCCTCATTATGCGGATGTAAGCCCCTGCCTGCCTCCGCCAGTGCATCCGCCTCCTCATTGCCTTGCACCCCCAAGTGGGATGGTATCCAGCAGAGTTGCACTTGCTCCCCCGCCCTCTCCCGCTCCCACAAAATTGTTTCCCACAAATCCCTGTGGCCAACTTCTCTGCCGGTTGTGCGCCACCCATGTCGGCGCCATTTCGGCGACCACTCCACGATCCCCTTGTACACGTACTCCGAGTCTAAGACAACCACTAACCGCTCACCCGGCGATCTGTGCAACAGTGCATGTAGGACCCCCCGAAGTTCCCCCCTGCTGACGCTCTGTCGTTCCCCCACTGGCACATGAGCCGCGCAATTACAGGAAGACCCCCGCGCGTACCACACCCCATACCCCGCCTGTGCCCACCCCCTCACCGTTTTCGCCGAGCCATCCGAATATGCCACGGTCCACCCATCTGCCGCCAGTGCTTGTAGCCGCTGGACCTCGGCATCTCTATACTTGCCCCACTTCTCTTCCTTCTCCTTTAACTTATCCTGCTGCTTGACTGGCTTGGCATTCGTGGGCTGCTGTGGCTGTGCTGGAAAAATTTGTGGCATTTGTGGATTCACAAACCACCCGTCCAAAATTTCCACAAACCTGCAGAGGTCGCGCCTGGAGCACGACATGTCCTTTTCTGCCCTCCAAGCCCGCAAGAGCCCCGCCCAGCCCGCAATGAGCTCGTCCAGCACCGGCGCCACCCGTTGGTACTTCGCCCGGCACCGAAGACCCCACTGCACCTTGGAACCCGCCCACAAGATTAGCCCCTGGGTAGAGGTCAGAGACAGCAGGGGATGGTCCCTTAACAGGCGACTCGGTTCTACCCTCCCCTGCTCGCTCTCCACCAACCCAAGTGCCCGGCGGACCGTGTCAAACATAAAGTTGCAGAAGAAGCAGTGCCTAAAAACATGTTCATGGTCCTCTACTTTATTGTCCAGCGGGCACAATTTTCCCCCCAGCCTCTCCATTCTGGTGCCTAGTGGGAGTTTTTTCCACAAGGCAGTGCTTGGACAAGGGGGGGGGGGGGGCTAGGCTGTAACTCGTTCCACTAGAATAGCCACCTTGCTCACCAGTTACCCAGGGCAGGCCAAGGGCCAGGGGCTTGTGTTTCGGGTGGGCTTGTGTATCGGGTCTCCCCCAGCGTGTGGCGCATCTACCGTCCTTCGAGACGGACATCGTCCTCTGCCGCGTGCAAGGCAACCCCAAATCATACAACGCTGAGGTCATCGGTATATTACTAGGTTACCACTTTTCACCCCCCCATAAAAAACTACGGGTTGACTGCAAAGGTGCTATTGCCTCCACCACGGGCACCAAACGCCCCGTACGCCAGTCCAGGTCGGTCCTTCAAGCCCGACATCCCCTACTGTCCAAAAACCAGTCTTTGGAATGGATTGAAGGGCATACGGGCCACGTGCATCAGGAAAAGTCAGACGAATTCGCCAAGTATGGTTCCACACTGCCCCCCCCTCCCCCGACACAGCAAAGACACTGTGGGATGTCGTCTACCGAGGTGAGCTCATGCTGCACCCCCACAAAGTCTGGAGTCCCGACCTGATTGCACAGCACTCTCACGACCATTTTCACCACTCCACCCGGTACCCCCTGAAGTTCCGCCGACTCGCGTGGCACAAGTGGCATTGTGGTCTTCAATCACGAAAAAACTACTCCCACTATGCGAGCTTCTGGGAACATGAGTGCCCCCCACGCCCGTGCCCCCACTGTCACCAACGACACAACCTCAGTGTACACGGTGTCCTTGCTCACTGCTCCCCCTCCCACCCCCTGGTCCATGCCTGGTTATCCTCCTGGCAACAGCCTGCTTTGGTCGCCACTTGGCGCAGCACTGCGCTCCACCGCGACCTGCGTATCACTGGGCGACCCGCTGTGCCTCGTTCCCTCTGTCGGCACCTGTTGCATTTTGTGGGAGGATCGCGAGCCGTCAGGAAGTTCGTTAGTCACTTCCATAAGCACACATTGCACGCCATCATACCTACCCTTGCCGATGATATTCCCACCTCGTCTTCCAAACCCAATCCATTGCATTCTCGGGACTGGCTACACTCGTCCCGCCCAATATAACAGCGTTGCCCTGCCCTGCTTTCGTCGACCATGCCCACGCCCCGCCACCTCACCTGATGAGAACGCTGCACCAGCTCTCTGCCCTAAAATAAGTGGGAGATCGCCATCAGGGCACCCTAGATGTGGACATCCCTGCTTTTGCCCCTTCCCTCGTCCTGTTTGCATGACTGGAGCGTGGCAATGATAGCTGCCAGCCCCTGGGCACCCCCACATGTGACCATCACCCCCGGGGATGGCAACGGGGCGACTGCACATGGGGGTACCACCTCTGTTTTCACCACTGCACGTTGCACTACCCTTCACTCTTCAGCGTCACGCCGGTTTGCCTTCCTACCTACCAACTTGCTGACCCGTGACCAAGGGATGTGGGTCACGAATCTGTATAATGGGCTAGCCTTCCTATTCAGCGAACCGTTGAACTGTGAACTGTGTATTTCCAGAAAAAAAATAAAGTTCCAATCCTATGGGTATAGGGTTAGGAATTGACAATGTCACATGGTGGGAAATCCTAAAATGGATCCCCCCCACATCAAAACTTCATGTGGGACACAAATTGAAAATTCGAAACCTATGGGTATAGAGTTAGGAAATGACTATGTCACATGGTGGGAAATCTTAAAATGGATCCCCTCCACATCAAAACTTCATGTGGGACACAAAATAAAAATTCCACTCCTCTGGGTGTAGGGTTTGGGATGGACTATGTCACATGGTGGGAAATCCTAAAATGGATCCCCCCCACATCAAAACTTCATGTGGGCACAAAATAAAAGTTGCAATTCTATGGGTATAGGAGTGGAATTGACTATGTCACAGGGTGGGAAATCCTAAAATAGATCCCCCCCACATCAGAACTTTGTGTAGAACACAAAATAAAAATTCCAATCCCATGGGTATAGGGTTAGGAATTGACTATGTCACATGGTGGGAAATCTTAAAATGGATCCCCTCCACATCAAAACTTCATGTGGGACACAAAATAAAAATTCCACTCCTCTGGGTGTAGGGTTTGGGATGGACTATGTCACATGGTGGGAAATCCTAAAATGGATCCCCAGGATATCAAAACTTCATGTGGAACACAAATGTAAGTTGCAATCCCATGGGTATAGGGTTAGGAATTGATTATGTCACATGATGGGAAATCCTAAAATGGATCCCCCCAACATCAAAACTTCATGTGGGACATAAAATAAAAATTCCAATTCTATGGCTATAGGGTTAGGAAGTGACTATGTCACATGGTGGGAAATCCTAAAATGGATGCCCCCCACATTAAAAGTTCATGTGGGACACAAAATGAAAATTCCAATCCTATGGGTAGGGGCTTAGGAATTGACTATGTCACATGGTGGGAAATCCTAAAATGGATCCCCCCCCACATTAAAACTTCATGTGGGACACAAAATTAGAATTCCAATCCTATGGGTATAGTGTTAAGAATTGAACATGTCGCATGGTGAGAAATCCTGAAATGGATCCCCCCCCCCCACATCAAAACTTCATGTGGGACACAAAATATAAATTCCACTCCTATGGGTATGGGATTAGGAATTGACTATGACACATGGTGGGAAATCCTACAATGGATCCCCCCCCACATCAAAACTTCATGTGGGACTCAAAATTAGAATTTCAATCCTATGGATATAGGGTTAGGAACTGATTATGTTACATGGTGGGAAATCCTAAAGTGGATCCCACCCACATGAAAACTACATGTGGGACACAAGATTAAAATTCCAATCCTATGGGTATAGGGTTAGGAATGGACTACGTCAAATGGTGGAAAATACTAAAATGGATCCCCTCCCCACATCAAAACTTCATGTTGGACACAAAATACAAATTCATATCCTATGAGTATAGGGTTAGGAATTGACTATGTCACATCGTGGGAAATCCTAAAATGGATTCCCTCCCACATCAAAACTTCATGTGGAACACAAAATAAAAATTGTAATCCTATGGGTATAGGGGTAGGAATTGACTATGTCACATGGTGGGAAGTCCTAACATGGATCCCCCCAACATTAAAACTTCATGTGGGACACAAAATTAAAAGTCCAATCCTATGGGTATAGGGTTAGGAATTGATTATGTTATATGGTGGGAAATCCTAAAGTGGATCGCCCCCACATTAAAAATACATGTGGGACACAAATTCAAAATTCCAATCCTATGGGTATAGGGTTAGGAATTGATTATGTTACATGGTGGGAAATCCTAAAGTGGATCCCCCCCACATCAAAACTACATGTGGGACACAAATTCAAAATTCCAATCCTATGGGTATAGGGTTAGGAATTGACTATGTCACGTGGTGGGAAATCCCAAAATGGATCCCCCCCACATCAAAACTTCATGTGGGACAAATTCCAAATCCTATGGGTTTCAGGGTTAGGAATTGACACATGGTCACATGGTCAGAAATTCTAAAATGGATCCCCCCACGTCGAAAATTTATTTGGGCACAAAAAGTAAAATTCCAATCCTATGGGTATAGGGTTAGGAAGTGACTATGTCGCATGGTGGGAAATACTAAAATGGATCCCCCCACATCAAAACTTCATGTGGGACAGAAAGTAAAAATTCCAATCCTATGGGTATAGGGTTAGGAAGTGATTATGTCACATGGTGGAAACTACTAAAATGGATGCCCCCACACATCGAAATTTCATGTGGGACACAAAATCAAAATTCCAATCCCATGGGTATAGCGTTAGGAATTGACTACGTCACATTGTGGGAAACACTAAAATGGATGCCCCCACATCAAAACTTCATGTGGGACACAAAGTAAAAATTCAAATCGTATGGGTATAGGGTTAGGAATTGATTGTGTCACATGGTGAGAAATCCGAAAATGGATCCCCCCCGCATCAAAACTTCATGTGGGACACGAAAAAAAAATTTCAATCCTATGGGTATAGGGTTAGGAAATGACTATGTGACATGCTGGGAAATCCTAAAATGGATCGCCCCCCAAATCAAAACTTCATGTGGGACACAAAAAAGAAATTCCAATCCTATAGGTATAGGGTTAGGAATGGACTACGTCAAATGGTGGGAAATCCTAAAATGGATCCCCCCCACATTAACACTTAATGTGGGACATGAAATAAAAATTCCAATGCTATGGGTATAGGGTTAGGAATTGACTATGTCACATGGTCGGAAATCCTAAAATGGATACCCCCACATCAAAACTTCATGTGGGACACAAAATAAAAATTCCAATCCTATGGGTATAGGGTTAGGAATGGATTATGTCACATGGTGGGAAATCCTAAAATGGATCCCCCCCACATCCAAATTTCATGTGGGACACAAGATAGAAATTCCAATACTATGGGTATAGGGTTAAGGAATTGACTACGTCACATGGTGGGAAATCCTAAAAAGGATACCCCCCACATCAAAACTTCATGTGGGACACAAAAAAGAAATTCCAATCCTATAGGCATAGGGTTAGGAATGGACTACGTCACATGGTGGGAAATCCGAAAATGGATCCCCCCCCACATTAACACTTAATGTGGGACATGAAATAAATGTTCGAAGACTATGGCTATAGGGTTATGAATTGACTATGTCACATGGTGGGAAATCCTAAAATGGATACCCCCACATCAAAACTTAATTTGGGACACAAAGTAAAAATTCCCATCCTATGGGTATTGGGTTAAGAATTGACTATGTCACATGATGCAAAATCCTAAAATGGATCCCCCCCAAAGTTAAAACTTCATGTGGGACACGAAAAAAAAATTTCAATCCTATGGGTAAAGGGTTAGGAAATGACTATGTGACATGGTGGGAAATTCTAAAATGGATCCCCCCCCAAATCAAAACTTCATGTGGGACACAAAAAAGAAATTCCAATCCTATGGCTATACGCTTAGGAATGGACTATGTCACATGGTGGGAAATCCTAAAATGGATGCCCCCCACATCAAAACTTGCTGTGGGACACAAAATGAAAATTCCAATGCTATGGGTATAGGGTTAGGATTTGATTATGTCACATGGTGGGAAATCCTAAAATGGATCCCCGCACGTCAAAATTTCATGCGGGACACAAATTGAAAATTCCAATCCTATGGGTATAGGGGTAGGAATTGATTATGTCAAATGGTGGGAGATCCTAAAATGGATCCCCCTGACATCAAAACTTCATGTTGAACACAAAATTAAAATTCCAATCCTATGGGTATAGGGTTAGGAATTGACTATGTCACATGGTAGGAAATCCTAAAATGGATCCCCCCCCCACATCAAAACCTAATGTGGGACACAAAATACAAATTTACTCCTATGGGTATAGGGTTAGGAATTGACTATGTCACATGGTAGGAAATCCTAACATGGATCCCCCCAACATTAAAACTTCATGTGGGACACAAAATAAAAATTCCAATTCGATGGGTATAGGGTTAGGAATTGACTATGTCACATGGTGCGATATCCTAAAATGGATCCCCCCCACATCAAAACCCCCACATCAAAACTTCATGTGGGACACAAAAAAAAAATTCCAATCCTATGGGTATAGGGTTAGGAAATGACTATGTCACATGGTGGGAAATCTTAAAATGGAACCCCCCCACATCAAAACTTCATGTGGGACACAAAAGTAGAATTTGAATCCTATGGGTATAGGGCTAGACATTGACTATGACACATGGCGGGAAATCCTAAAATGGATCCATCCCACATCAAAACTTCATGTGGGACACAAAATACAAATTCATATCCTATGGGTATGGGGTTGGGAATTGACTATGACACATGGTGGGAAATCCTAGAATGGATCCCCCCACATCAAAACTTCATGTGAGACACAAATTAAAAATTCCGATCCTATGGGTATAGGGTTAGGAATTGACTATGACACATGGTGGGAAATCCTAAAATGGATCCACCCCACATCAAAACTTCATGTGGGACACAAAATATAAATTCCAATCCTATGGGTATAGGGTTAGGAATTGACTATGTCACATGGTGGGAAATCCTAAAATGGATCCCCCCAACATCAAAACTTCATGTGGGACACAAAAGTAGAATTTCAATCCTATGGATATAGGGTTAGGAATTGACTATGTCACATGGTGCGATATCCTAAAATGGATCCCCCCCACATCAAAAGCCCCACATCAAAACTTCATGTGGGACACAAAATGAAAATTCCAATCCTATGGGTATAGGGTTAGGAATTGACTATGACACATGGTGGGAAATCTTAAAATGGATCCCCCCCACATCAAAACTTCATGTGGGACGCTAAATTAGAATTTGGATCCTATGGGTATAGGGGTAGGAATTGATTATGTCACATGGTGCGAAATCCTAAAATGGATCCCCCCCACATCAAAACTTCATGTGGGACACAAATTCAAAATTCCAATCCTATGGGTATAGGGTTAGGAATTGACTATGTCACATGGTGGGAATTCCTAAAATGGATCCCCCCCACATCAAAACCCCCATATCAAAACTTCATGTGGGACACAAAAATAGGATTTCAATCCTATGGGTATAGGGTTAGGAATTGATTATGTCACATGGTGGGAAATCCAAAAATGGATCCCCCCCACATCAAAACTTCATGTGGGACGCGAAATTAGAATTTGGATCTTATGGGTATAGGGTTAGGAATTGACTATGTCACATGGTGGGAAATCCTAAAATGGATCCCCCCCACATCAAAACTTCATGTGGGACGCCAAATTAGAATTTGGATCTTATGGGTATAGGGTTAGGAATTGACTATGTCACATGGTGGGAAATCCTAAAATGGATCCCCCCCACATCAAAACTTCATGTGGGACACAAAACTAGAATTTCAATCCTATGGGTATAGGGTTAGGAATTGACTATGTCACATGGTGGAAAACCCTAGAATGGATCCCGCCACATCAAAACTTCATGTGAGACACAAAATAAAAATTCCAATCCTGTGGGTATAGGGTTAGGAATTGACTATGACACAAGGTGGGAAATCCTAAAATGAATCCCCCCCCCACATCAAAACTTCTCGTAGGGCACAAAATAAAGATTCCAATCCTATGGCGAGAGGGTCACAATTTGACTATGTCACACGGTAGGAAATCCTAACATGGATTACCCCAACACTAAAACTTCATGTGGGACACAAAATTAAATTTCCACTCCTATGGGTATAGGGTTAGGAATTGTCTACGTCACATGGTGGGAAATCCTAAAATGGATCCCCCCCCACATCAAAACTTCATTTGGGACACAAAATAAAAATTCATATCCTATGGGTATAGGGTTAGGAATTGACTATGACACATGGTGGGAAATCCTAGAATGGATCCGCCCACATCAAAACTTCATGTGAGAAACAAAATGAAAATTCCAATCCTATATGGGTATAGGGTTAGGAATTGACTATGTCACATGGTGGGAAATCCTAAAATGGATCCCCCCCCCACAACAAAACTTCATGTGGGACACGAAATAAAGATTCCAATCCTATGACTATAGGGTTACAAATTGATTCTGTCACATGGTGGGAAATCCTAAAATGGATCCCCCCCACATCAAAACTTCATGTGGGACACAAAATTAAAATTCCAATGTTATGGGTATATGGTTAGGAATTGACTATGTCACATGGTGGGACATCCTAAAACAGATCCCTGCCACATCAAAACTTCATGTGCGACAGAAAATGAAAATTCCAATCCTATGGGTAGAGGGTTAGGGATTGACTATGTCACATGGTGGGAAATCCTAAAATGGATCCTCCCCCACATCAAAACTTCATGTGGGACACTAAATAAAAATTCCAATCCTATGGGTAGAGGGTTAGGGATTGACTATGTCACATGGTGGGAAATCCTAAAATGGATCCCCCCCACATCAAAACTTCATGTGGGACACAGAACATAAATTCCAATCCTATATGGGTATAGGGTTAGGAATTGACTATGTCACATGGTGGGAAATCCTAAAATGGATCCCCCCCACATCAAAACTTCATGTGGGACACAAAATGAAAATTCCAATCCTATGCGTATAGGGTTAGGAATTGACTATATCACATGGTGGGAAATACTAAAATGCAACTTTCTTTGGCAACAATACTTCATTTTGAACAGGGGTGAGAAGAATGGGCTCTGCGGCCATAGGCTCGCTTCAAGCCAGATTGGAGCAGCAAGAGTCACATGACGATGGGGATTGTCCTTGTGCACTGCACAGTACCACACACTTGCACTAGCTCTAGCTGTGCCTGCCCTCAACTGCCTTATTGGCCACCAATTCACTGGATTCTCAGCAATGCTTTCACATGTTTCATTCAATACCTGTTTTTGTAGATGCTCTCAAAATTTAACAGAAATGCAAAATCTTCAGCAAAAACCCAGGCGAAAAAAATACCTCTTTCACTGCAAACTCGGATATCCCTCGATGAAAAAAGGGCCGCAAAAAACAAAAACGAAAACAGTGCCCATCTCAGGACCCACCTTGATCCCAACCCCCGCAGCCCTATATCAAGCACACACTAGGCACAAAAAGCCACAACAAAGAAAAATGCAACCCAAATGCCCCATGCAAACTGACTTCTACAGTGGCAAAAAACACGAGAACCCTTGCGTTGTCCGCAAAGCAAAATGCTGATCAAAGACATGAAGCATGCAATCAACACTGAATAATATGCTGGCGACCTGGCAGAAGGCATTTCGAAAAATTTAAAAAACCAGGTGCTGATTGACCACAACCGAGGGAGTGACGAACTGAAACGTCAAAGACACTGTGGGAAAGGCTGTTGGAAGATAGAAGACCGCTTGCCAACAAACGGGCAGGAGGGGAAACTGTCCATTAGATAGCCACAATTGTACCAGGCATAGGCAAACGCATAGCATGCACACGATGACTATGGGATGGCTTGGTCTACTGAGAAACAGGATCATTGGACAACTTTCTTTGGCAAGAATAGTTCACCTTGCACAGGGATGAGAAGAATGGGTGCTGCGGCCATAGGCTTGCTTCGAGGCTTGGCAGCAACCTTGGAGCAGCAAGGGAGGAAAAACAGGGCCGCAAAAAACAAAACGGAAAAAAGTGCCCATCTCAAGACCCACCTTGAACCAACCCCTCGCAGCCCTACACCAAACACACAATAGTCACAAACAGCCACAACAAAGAACAAAATTAAGGAAATGCCGGATGCAAACTGACAAGTGGCAAAAAAAACGAGAACCCTTGCGTTGTCCGCAACGCACAATGCTGATCGAAGACATGAAGCATGCAATCGACACTGAATAATATGCTGGCGACCTGGCAGAAGGAATTTCGAGGGATGCATTGCATTGCCACAATGAGCGGCAGTAGTTGAAGCCAGACGCTGATTGACCACAACCGAGGAAGTGAAAAATTGCAATGTTGCAAACACCATTGGAAAGGCTGTTGGATGATAGAAGACCGCTTGCCAGCAAAGGGGCAGAAGGGGAAACTTGTGCACTGCACAGTTCCACGCACTTGGCTCTATCTGTGTGTGCCCTCAACTGCCCTATTGGCCACCAATTCGCTGGATTCTCAGCAATGCTGTCACATGTTTCATTTAATCACGCGGGGGCAACTACAATCGGTCCGGATGCACCCCCCAGCTATCTGTGAAAACTTGCGGGCGGGGGGGGGCAGTTGGAGCGGGGGGGGGGGGGGGGGGTATTGGCAGCTCAGCCGGGGGGAGGGGCTGCGTGCGACCCACCAGTTCCACATGCAGACCTCAAGGATGTGTGTGTATCTGGGGGCATGGGAGTATAGAGGTAGTAGCGATTTCTCGGCTGGGCCAGGAAGAAAGTCTTCGGGGGCTTAAAAACCAAAGGTATAGTACCCCCTTCAACTAAGCATGGGTGAGAAAATTTACATGTCACATATTTCATTCAATACCTGTTTTTGGAGATGCTCTCAAGATTTAACAGAAATGCTAAATCTTCAGCAAAAACCAGAGCAAAAGAAACACCTCTTTTACTTCAAACTAGGACATCCCTCGATGGAAAAAGGGCCGCGAAAAAACAAAAACGAAAACAGTGCCCATCTCAAGACCCACCTTGAACCAAACCCCCGCAGCCCTATATCAAACACACAATAGGCACAAACAGCCACAACAAAGAAAAAAACAACCCAAATGCCCCATGCAAACTGACTTCTACAGTGGCAAAAAAAACGAGAACCCTTGCGTTGTCCGCAACGCAAAATGCTGATCGAAGACATGAAGCATGCGATCAACACTGAATAATATGCTGGCGACCTGGCAGAAGGAATTTCGAAAAATGTATCGCATTGCCACAATGAGCGGCAGTGGTTGAAACCAGGTGCTGATTGACCACAACCGAGGAAGTGAAAAACTGAAATGTCGCAGACACCATTGGAAAGGCTGTTGGAAGATAGAAGACCGCTTGCCAGCAGGGGGCAGAAGGGGAAACTGTCCATTAGATAGCCACAATTGTACCAGGCATAGGCATACGCATAGCATGCACACGATGACTATGGGATGGCATGGTCTGCTGAGAAACAGGATCAGTGGACAACTTTCTTTGGCAAGAATAGTTCATTTTGAACAGGGGTGAGAAGAATGGGCTCTGCGGCCATAGGCTTGCTTCGAGGCTTGGCAGCAAGCTTGGAGCAGCATGAGTCGCATGACGATGGCGATTGTCCTTGTGCATTGCATAGTACCACGCACTTGGCTCTAGCTGTGCCTGCCTTCGCCTGCCTTATTGGCCACCAATTCACTGGATTCTCAGCAATGCTGTCACATGTTTCATTTAATACCTGTTTTTGGAGATGCTCTCAAAATGTAACAGAAATGCTAAATCTTCAGCAAAAACCCAGGCGAAAGAAATACCTCTTTCACGACAAACTCGGATATCCCTCGATGAAAGAATGGCCGCGAAAAACAAAAACGAAAACAGTGCCCATCTCAGGACCCACCTTGAACCAACCCCCTGCAGCCCTATATCAAACACACAATAGGCACAAACAGCCACAACAAAGAAAAAAACAACCCAAATGCCCCATGCAAACTGACTTCTACAGTGGCAAAAAAAACGAGAACCCTTGCGTTGTCCGCAAAGCAAAATGCTGATCGAAGACATGAAGCATGCGATCAACACTGAATAATATGCTGGCGACCTGGCAGAAGGAATTTCGAAAAATGTATCGCATTGCCACAATGAGCGGCAGTGGTTGAAACCAGGTGCTGATTGACCACAACCGAGGAAGTGAAAAACTGAAATGTCGCAGACACCATTGGAAAGGCTGTTGGAAGGAAGGAAATCATATTAAGGAGCAATAGTCCATGGGGCTTCTACCCATTCCAGCCCCCAGACTCACCCAGGGGGCAAGTCGCGCGGGTTTCTGGAGAGCTGCCGCCCTGTATGACAAGAGGCTCCCCCCTCCGTCCTTTAGGTTGCCTCACGTGAGGCCCGTCCATGCTTCATGAGCCCCTCCGCGCTGTTGGAAGACAGAGCACCTTCCTGCATGCTGTACAGCATGGTGGAGTGTCGTGCATGGGGGTCACGAACCCATCCCTGGCCCTGTCGGGCCATGCCAGGCGATTCCGTGCAGAGACGCTGTGCTCCGCGAAGAGAGGGAAAGGTAAAGGGGTTAGGGGGCCACTCCCCCACGGAGGGTGGGGTAGAGTACTGGACTTCGTACTGACCCAAGTTGGAAAGGCTGTTGGAAGATAGAAGACCGCTTGCCAGCAAAGGGGCAGAAGGGGAAACTGTCCATTAGATAGTCACAATTGTACCAGGCATAGGCATACGCATAGCATGCACACGATGACTATGGGATGGCTTGGTCTACTGAGAAACAGGATCAGTGGGCAACTTTCTTTGGCAAGAATAGTTCACCTTGCACAGGGGCTCTGCGGCCATAGGCTTGCTTCGAGGCTTGGCAGCAAGCTTGGAGCAGCAAGAGTAGCATGACGATGGGGATTGTCCTTGTGCATTGCATAGTACCATGCACTTGGCTCTAGCTGTGCCTGCCCTCAACTGCCTTATTTGCCACCAATTCACTGGATTCTCAGCAATGCTGTCACATGTTTCATTTAATACCTGTTTTTGGAGATGCTCTCAAAATTTAACAGAAATGCAAAATCTTCAGCAAAAACCCAGGCGAAAAAAATACCTCTTTCACGACAAACTCGGACATCCCTCGATGAAAGAAGGGCCGCGAAAAACAAAAACGAAAACAGTGCCCATCTCAGGACCCACCTTGAACCAACCCCCTGCAGCCCTATATCAAACACACAATAGGCACAAACGGCCACAACAAAGACAAACACCCAAATGCCCCATGCAAACTGACTTCTACAGTGGCAAAAAAAACGAGAACCCTTGCGTTGTCCGCAAAGCAAAATGCTGATCGAAGACATGAAGCATGCGATCAACACTGAATAATATGCTGGCGACCTGGCAGAAGGAATTTCGAAAAATGTATCGCATTGCCACAATGAGCGGCAGTGGTTGAAACCAGGTGCTGATTGACCACAACCGAGGAAGTGAAAAACTGAAATGTCGCAGACACCATTGGAAAGGCTGTTGGAAGGAAGGAAATCATATTAAGGAGCAATAGTCCATGGGGCTTCTACCCATTCCAGCCCCCAGACTCACCCAGGGGGCAAGTCGCGCGGGTTTCTGGAGAGCTGCCGCCCTGTATGACAAGAGGCTCCCCCCTCCGTCCTTTAGGTTGCCTCACGTGAGGCCCGTCCATGCTTCATGAGCCCCTCCGCGCTGTTGGAAGACAGAGCACCTTCCTGCATGCTGTACAGCATGGTGGAGTGTCGTGCATGGGGGTCACGAACCCATCCCTGGCCCTGTCGGGCCATGCCAGGCGATTCCGTGCAGAGACGCTGTGCTCCGCGAAGAGAGGGAAAGGTAAAGGGGTTAGGGGGCCACTCCCCCACGGAGGGTGGGGTAGAGTACTGGACTTCGTACTGACCCAAGTTGGAAAGGCTGTTGGAAGATAGAAGACCGCTTGCCAGCAAAGGGGCAGAAGGGGAAACTGTCCATTAGATAGTCACAATTGTACCAGGCATAGGCATAGGCATAGCATGCACACGATGACTATGGGATGGCTTGGTCTACTGAGAAACAGGATCAGTGGGCAACTTTCTTTGGCAAGAATAGTTCACCTTGCACAGGGGCTCTGCGGCCATAGGCTTGCTTCGAGGCTTGGCAGCAAGCTTGGAGCAGCAAGAGTAGCATGACGATGGGGATTGTCCTTGTGCATTGCATAGTACCATGCACTTGGCTCTAGCTGTGCCTGCCCTCAACTGCCTTATTTGCCACCAATTCACTGGATTCTCAGCAATGCTGTCACATGTTTCATTTAATACCTGTTTTTGGAGATGCTCTCAAAATTTAACAGAAATGCAAAATCTTCAGCAAAAACCCAGGCGAAAAAAATACCTCTTTCACGACAAACTCGGATATCCCTCGATGAAAGAAGGGCCGCGAAAAACAAAAACGAAAACAGTGCCCATCTCAAGACCCACCTTGAACCAACCCCCCGCAGCCCTATATCAAACACACAATAGGCACAAAAAGCCACGACACAGAAAAAAACAACCCAAATGCCCCATGCAAACTGACTTCTACAGTGGCAAAAAAAAACGAGAACCCTTGCGTTGTCCGCAAAGCAAAATGCTGATCGAAGACATGAAGCATGCGATCAACACTGAATAATATGCTGGCGACCTGGCAGAAGGAATTTCGAAAAATGTATCGCATTGCCACAATGAGCGGCAGTGGTTGAAACCAGGTGCTGATTGACCACAACCGAGGAAGTGAAAAACTGAAATGTCGCAGACACCATTGGAAAGGCTGTTGGAAGATAGAAGACCGCTTGCCAGCAAAGGGGCAGAAGGGGAAACTGTCCATTAGATAGCCACAATTGTACCAGGCATAGGCATACGCATAGAATGCACACGATGACTATGGGATGGCATGGTCTACTGAGAAACAGGATCAGTGGACAACTTTCTTTGGCAAGAATAGGTCACTTTGAACAGGGGTGAGAAGAATGGGCTCTGCGGCCATAGGCTTGCTTCGAGGCTTGGCAGCAAGCTTGGAGCAGCATGAGTCGCATGACGATGGCGATTGTCCTTGTGCATTGCATAGTACCACGCACTTGGCTCTAGCTGTGCCTGCCCTCAACTGCCTTATTGGCCACCAATTCACTGGATTCTCAGCAATGCTGTCACATGTTTCATTTAATACCTGTTTTTGGAGATGCTCTCAAAATGTAACAGAAATGCTAAATCTTCAGCAAAAACCCAGGCGAAAGAAATACCTCTTTCACGACAAACTCGGACATCCCTCGATGAAAGAAGGGCCGCGAAAAACAAAAACGAAAACAGTGCCCATCTCAGGACCCACCTTGAACCAGCCCCCCGCAGCCCTATATCAAACACACAATAGGCACAAACGGCCACAACAAAGAAAAAAACAACCCAAATGCCCCATGCAAACTGACTTCTACAGTGGCAAAAAAAACGAGAACCCTTGCGTTGTCCGCAACACAAAATGCTGATCGAAGACATGAAGCATGCGATCAACACTGAATAATATGCTGGCGACCTGGCAGAAGGAACTTCGAAAAATGTATCGCATTGCCACAATGAGCGGCAGTGGTTGAAACCAGGTGCTGATTGACCACAACCGAGGAAGTGAAAAACTGAAATGTCGCAGACACCATTGGAAAGGCTGTTGGAAGGAAGGAAATCATATTAAGGAGCAATAGTCCATGGGGCTTCTACCCATTCCAGCCCCCAGACTCACCCAGGGGGCAAGTCGCGCGGGTTTCTGGAGAGCTGCCGCCCTGTATGACAAGAGGCTCCCCCCTCCGTCCTTTAGGTTGCCTCACGTGAGGCCCGTCCATGCTTCATGAGCCCCTCCGCGCTGTTGGAAGACAGAGCACCTTCCTGCATGCTGTACAGCATGGTGGAGTGTCGTGCATGGGGGTCACGAACCCATCCCTGGCCCTGTCGGGCCATGCCAGGCGATTCCGTGCAGAGACGCTGTGCTCCGCGAAGAGAGGGAAAGGTAAAGGGGTTAGGGGGCCACTCCCCCACGGAGGGTGGGGTAGAGTACTGGACTTCGTACTGACCCAAGTTGGAAAGGCTGTTGGAAGATAGAAGACCGCTTGCCAGCAAAGGGGCAGAAGGGGAAACTGTCCATTAGATAGTCACAATTGTACCAGGCATAGGCATAGGCATAGCATGCACACGATGACTATGGGATGGCTTGGTCTACTGAGAAACAGGATCAGTGGGCAACTTTCTTTGGCAAGAATAGTTCACCTTGCACAGGGGCTCTGCGGCCATAGGCTTGCTTCGAGGCTTGGCAGCAAGCTTGGAGCAGCAAGAGTAGCATGACGATGGGGATTGTCCTTGTGCATTGCATAGTACCATGCACTTGGCTCTAGCTGTGCCTGCCCTCAACTGCCTTATTTGCCACCAATTCACTGGATTCTCAGCAATGCTGTCACATGTTTCATTTAATACCTGTTTTTGGAGATGCTCTCAAAATTTAACAGAAATGCTAAATCTTCAGCAAAAACCCAGGCGAAAAAAATACCTCTTTCACGACAAACTCGGATATCCCTCGATGAAAGAAGGGCCGCGAAAAACAAAAACGAAAACAGTGCCCATCTCAAGACCCACCTTGAACCAACCCCCCGCAGCCCTATATCAAACACACAATAGGCACAAAAAGCCACGACACAGAAAAAAACAACCCAAATGCCCCATGCAAACTGACTTCTACAGTGGCAAAAAAAACGAGAACCCTTGCGTTGTCCGCAAAGCAAAATGCTGATCGAAGACATGAAGCATGCGATCAACACTGAATAATATGCTGGCGACCTGGCAGAAGGAATTTCGAAAAATGTATCGCATTGCCACAATGAGCGGCAGTGGTTGAAACCAGGTGCTGATTGACCACAACCGAGGAAGTGAAAAACTGAAATGTCGCAGACACCATTGGAAAGGCTGTTGGAAGATAGAAGACCGCTTGCCAGCAAAGGGGCAGAAGGGGAAACTGTCCATTAGATAGCCACAATTGTACCAGGCATAGGCATACGCATAGAATGCACACGATGACTATGGGATGGCATGGTCTACTGAGAAACAGGATCAGTGGACAACTTTCTTTGGCAAGAATAGTTCACTTTGAACAGGGGTGAGAAGAATGGGCTCTGCGGCCATAGGCTTGCTTCGAGGCTTGGCAGCAAGCTTGGAGCAGCATGAGTCGCATGACGATGGCGATTGTCCTTGTGCATTGCATAGTACCACGCACTTGGCTCTAGCTGTGCCTGCCCTCAACTGCCTTATTGGCCACCAATTCACTGGATTCTCAGCAATGCTGTCACATGTTTCATTTAATACCTGTTTTTGGAGATGCTCTCAAAATGTAACAGAAATGCTAAATCTTCAGCAAAAACCCAGGCGAAAGAAATACCTCTTTCACGACAAACTCGGACATCCCTCGATGAAAGAAGGGCCGCGAAAAACAAAAACGAAAACAGTGCCCATCTCAGGACCCACCTTGAACCAACCCCCCGCAGCCCTATATCAAACACACAATAGGCACAAACGGCCACAACAAAGAAAAAAACAACCCAAATGCCCCATGCAAACTGACTTCTACAGTGGCAAAAAAAACGAGAACCCTTGCGTTGTCCGCAACACAAAATGCTGATCGAAGACATGAAGCATGCGATCAACACTGAATAATATGCTGGCGACCTGGCAGAAGGAACTTCGAAAAATGTATCGCATTGCCACAATGAGCGGCAGTGGTTGAAACCAGGTGCTGATTGACCACAACCGAGGAAGTGAAAAACTGAAATGTCGCAGACACCATTGGAAAGGCTGTTGGAAGATAGAAGACCGCTTGCCAGCAAAGGGGCAGAAGGGGAAACTGTCCATTAGATAGCCACAATTGTACCAGGCATAGGCATACGCATAGCATGCACACGATGACTATGGGATGGCTTGGTCTACTGAGAAACGGGATCAGTGGACAACTTTCTTTGGCAAGAATAGTTCATTTTGGGCAGGGGTGAGAAGAATGGGCTCTGCGGCCATAGGCTTGCTTCGAGGCTTGGCAGCAAGCTTGGAGCAGCATGAGTCGCATGACGATGGCGATTGTCCTTGTGCATTGCATAGTACCACGCACTTGGCTCTAGCTGTGCCTGCCCTCAACTGCCTTATTGGCCACCAATTCACTGGATTCTCAGCAATGCTGTCACATGTTTCATTTAATACCTGTTTTTGGAGATGCTCTCAAAATGTAACAGAAATGCTAAATCTTCAGCAAAAACCCAGGCGAAAAAAATACCTCTTTCACTACAACCTCGGACATCCCTCGATGAAAGAAGGGCCGCGAAAAACAAAAACGAAAACAGTGCCCATCTCAGGACCCACCTTGAACCAACCCCCCGCAGCCCTATATCAAACACACAATAGGCACAAACAGCCACAACAAAGAAAAAAACAACCCAAATGCCCCATGCAAACTGACTTCTACAGTGGCAAAAAAAACGAGAACCCTTGCGTTGTCCGCAACACAAAATGCTGATCGAAGACATGAAGCATGCGATCAACACTGAATAATATGCTGGCGACCTGGCAGAAGGAACTTCGAAAAATGTATCGCATTGCCACAATGAGCGGCAGTGGTTGAAACCAGGTGCTGATTGACCACAACCGAGGAAGTGAAAAACTGAAATGTCGCAGACACCATTGGAAAGGCTGTTGGAAGATAGAAGACCGCTTGCCAGCAAAGGGGCAGAAGGGGAAACTGTCCATTAGATAGCCACAATTGTACCAGGCATAGGCATACGCATAGCATGCACACGATGACTACGGGATGGCATGGTCTACTGAGAAACGGGATCAGTGGACAACTTTCTTTGGCAAGAATAGTTCATTTTGAACAGGGGTGAGAAGAATGGGCTCTGCGGCCATAGGCTTGCTTCGAGGCTTGGCAGCAAGCTTGGAGCAGCATGAGTCGCATGACGATGGCGATTGTCCTTGTGCATTGCATAGTACCACGCACTTGGCTCTAGCTGTGCCTGCCCTCAACTGCCTTATTGGCCACCAATTCACTGGATTCTCAGCAATGCTGTCACATGTTTCATTTAATACCTGTTTTTGGAGATGCTCTCAAAATGTAACAGAAATGCTAAATCTTCAGCAAAAACCCAGGCGAAAAAAATACCTCTTTCACTACAACCTCGGACATCCCTCGATGAAAGAAGGGCCGCGAAAAACAAAAACGAAAACAGTGCCCATCTCAGGACCCACCTTGAACCAACCCCCCGCAGCCCTATATCAAACACACAATAGGCACAAACAGCCACAACAAAGAAAAAAACAACCCAAATGCCCCATGCAAACTGACTTCTACAGTGGCAAAAAAAACGAGAACCCTTGCGTTGTCCGCAACACAAAATGCTGATCGAAGACATGAAGCATGCGATCAACACTGAATAATATGCTGGCGACCTGGCAGAAGGAACTTCGAAAAATGTATCGCATTGCCACAATGAGCGGCAGTGGTTGAAACCAGGTGCTGATTGACCACAACCGAGGAAGTGAAAAACTGAAATGTCGCAGACACCATTGGAAAGGCTGTTGGAAGATAGAAGACCGCTTGCCAGCAAAGGGGCAGAAGGGGAAACTGTCCATTAGATAGCCACAATTGTACCAGGCATAGGCATACGCATAGCATGCACACGATGACTATGGGATGGCATGGTCTACTGAGAAACAGGATCAGTGGACAACTTTCTTTGGCAAGAATAGTTCATTTTGAACAGGGGTGAGAAGAATGGGCTCTGCGGCCATAGGCTTGCTTCGAGGCTTGGCAGCAAGCTTGGAGCAGCAAGAGTAGCATGACGATGGGGATTGTCCTTGTGCATTGCACAGTACCACGCACTTGGCTCTAGCTGTGCCTGCCCTCACCTGCCTTATTTGCCACCAATTCACTGGATTCTCAGCAATGCTGTCACATGTTTCATCTAATACCTGTTTTTGGAGATGCTCTCAAAATGTAACAGAAATGCTAAATCTTCGGCAAAAACCCAAGCGAAAAAAATGCCTCTTTCACTACAAACTCGGAAATCCCTCGATGAAAAAAGGGTCTCAAAAAAATAAAAAATGAAAATAGTGCCCATCTCAGGACCCACCTTGGACCAACCCCCCGCAGCCCTATATCAAACACACAATAGGCACAAACAGCCACGACACAGAAAAAAACAACCCAAATGCCCCATGCAAACTGACTTCTACAGTGGCAAAAAACACGAGAACCCTTGCGTTGTCCGCAAAGCAAAATGCTGATCGAAGACATGAAGCATGCGATCAACACTGAATAATATGCTGGCGACCTGGCAGAAGGAATTTCGAAAAATGTATCGCATTGCCACAATGAGCGGCAGTGGTTGAAACCAGGTGCTGATTGACCACAACCGAGGAAGTGAAAAACTGAAATGTCGCAGACACCATTGGAAAGGCTGTTGGAAGATAGAAGACCGCTTGCCAGCAAAGGGGCAGAAGGGGAAACTGTCCATTAGATAGCCACAATTGTACCAGGCATAGGCATACGCATAGAATGCACACGATGACTATGGGATGGCATGGTCTACTGAGAAACAGGATCAGTGGACAACTTTCTTTGGCAAGAATAGTTCATTTTGAACAGGGGTGAGAAGAATGGGCTCTGCGGCCATAGGCTTGCTTCGAGGCTTGGCAGCAAGCTTGGAGCAGCATGAGTCGCATGACGATGGCGATTGTCCTTGTGCATTGCATAGTACCACGCACTTGGCTCTAGCTGTGCCTGCCCTCAACTGCCTTATTGGCCACCAATTCACTGGATTCTCAGCAATGCTGTCACATGTTTCATTTAATACCTGTTTTTGGAGATGCTCTCAAAATGTAACAGAAATGCTAAATCTTCAGCAAAAACCCAGGCGAAAAAAATACCTCTTTCACTACAACCTCGGACATCCCTCGATGAAAGAAGGGCCGCGAAAAACAAAAACGAAAACAGTGCCCATCTCAGGACCCACCTTGAACCAACCCCCCGCAGCCCTATATCAAACACACAATAGGCACAAACAGCCACAACAAAGAAAAAAACAACCCAAATGCCCCATGCAAACTGACTTCTACAGTGGCAAAAAAAACGAGAACCCTTGCGTTGTCCGCAACACAAAATGCTGATCGAAGACATGAAGCATGCGATCAACACTGAATAATATGCTGGCGACCTGGCAGAAGGAACTTCGAAAAATGTATCGCATTGCCACAATGAGCGGCAGTGGTTGAAACCAGGTGCTGATTGACCACAACCGAGGAAGTGAAAAACTGAAATGTCGCAGACACCATTGGAAAGGCTGTTGGAAGATAGAAGACCGCTTGCCAGCAAAGGGGCAGAAGGGGAAACTGTCCATTAGATAGCCACAATTGTACCAGGCATAGGCATACGCATAGAATGCACACGATGACTACGGGATGGCATGGTCTACTGAGAAACGGGATCAGTGGACAACTTTCTTTGGCAAGAATAGTTCATTTTGAACAGGGGTGAGAAGAATGGGCTCTGCGGCCATAGGCTTGCTTCGAGGCTTGGCAGCAAGCTTGGAGCAGCATGAGTCGCATGACGATGGCGATTGTCCTTGTGCATTGCATAGTACCACGCACTTGGCTCTAGCTGTGCCTGCCCTCAACTGCCTTATTGGCCACCAATTCACTGGATTCTCAGCAATGCTGTCACATGTTTCATTTAATACCTGTTTTTGGAGATGCTCTCAAAATGTAACAGAAATGCTAAATCTTCAGCAAAAACCCAGGCGAAAAAAATACCTCTTTCACTACAACCTCGGACATCCCTCGATGAAAGAAGGGCCGCGAAAAACAAAAACGAAAACAGTGCCCATCTCAGGACCCACCTTGAACCAACCCCCCGCAGCCCTATATCAAACACACAATAGGCACAAACAGCCACAACAAAGAAAAAAACAACCCAAATGCCCCATGCAAACTGACTTCTACAGTGGCAAAAAAAACGAGAACCCTTGCGTTGTCCGCAACACAAAATGCTGATCGAAGACATGAAGCATGCGATCAACACTGAATAATATGCTGGCGACCTGGCAGAAGGAACTTCGAAAAATGTATCGCATTGCCACAATGAGCGGCAGTGGTTGAAACCAGGTGCTGATTGACCACAACCGAGGAAGTGAAAAACTGAAATGTCGCAGACACCATTGGAAAGGCTGTTGGAAGATAGAAGACCGCTTGCCAGCAAAGGGGCAGAAGGGGAAACTGTCCATTAGATAGCCACAATTGTACCAGGCATAGGCATACGCATAGAATGCACACGATGACTACGGGATGGCATGGTCTACTGAGAAACGGGATCAGTGGACAACTTTCTTTGGCAAGAATAGTTCATTTTGAACAGGGGTGAGAAGAATGGGCTCTGCGGCCATAGGCTTGCTTCGAGGCTTGGCAGCAAGCTTGGAGCAGCATGAGTCGCATGACGATGGCGATTGTCCTTGTGCATTGCATAGTACCACGCACTTGGCTCTAGGTGTGCCTGCCCTCAACTGCCTTATTGGCCACCAATTCACTGGATTCTCAGCAATGCTGTCACATGTTTCATTTAATACCTGTTTTTGGAGATGCTCTCAAAATGTAACAGAAATGCTAAATCTTCAGCAAAAACCCAGGCGAAAAAAATACCTCTTTCACTACAACCTCGGACATCCCTCGATGAAAGAAGGGCCGCGAAAAACAAAAACGAAAACAGTGCCCATCTCAGGACCCACCTTGAACCAACCCCCTGCAGCCCTATATCAAACACACAATAGGCACAAACAGCCACAACAAAGAAAAAAACAACCCAAATGCCCCATGCAAACTGACTTCTACAGTGGCAAAAAAAACGAGAACCCTTGCGTTGTCCGCAACACAAAATGCTGATCGAAGACATGAAGCATGCGATCAACACTGAATAATATGCTGGCGACCTGGCAGAAGGAACTTCGAAAAATGTATCGCATTGCCACAATGAGCGGCAGTGGTTGAAACCAGGTGCTGATTGACCACAACCGAGGAAGTGAAAAACTGAAATGTCGCAGACACCATTGGAAAGGCTGTTGGAAGATAGAAGACCGCTTGCCAGCAAAGGGGCAGAAGGGGAAACTGTCCATTAGATAGCCACAATTGTACCAGGCATAGGCATACGCATAGCATGCACACGATGACTATGGGATGGCATGGTCTACTGAGAAACAGGATCAGTGGACAACTTTCTTTGGCAAGAATAGTTCATTTTGAACAGGGGTGAGAAGAATGGGCTCTGCGGCCATAGGCTTGCTTCGAGGCTTGGCAGCAAGCTTGGAGCAGCAAGAGTAGCATGACGATGGGGATTGTCCTTGTGCATTGCACAGTACCACGCACTTGGCTCTAGCTGTGCCTGCCCTCACCTGCCTTATTTGCCACCAATTCACTGGATTCTCAGCAATGCTGTCACATGTTTCATCTAATACCTGTTTTTGGAGATGCTCTCAAAATTTAACAGAAATGCTAAATCTTCGGCAAAAACCCAAGCGAAAAAAATGCCTCTTTCACTACAAACTCGGAAATCCCTCGATGAAAAAAGGGTCCCAAAAAAATAAAAAATGAAAATAGTGCCCATCTCAGGACCCACCTTGGACCAACCCCCCGCAGCCCTATATCAAACACACAATAGGCACAAACAGCCACGACACAGAAAAAAACAACCCAAATGCCCCATGCAAACTGACTTCTACAGTGGCAAAAAACACGAGAACCCTTGCGTTGTCCGCAACACAAAATGCTGATCGAAGACATGAAGCATGCGATCAACACTGAATAATATGCTGGCGACCTGGCAGAAGGAACTTCGAAAAATGTATCGCATTGCCACAATGAGCGGCAGTGGTTGAAACCAGGTGCTGATTGACCACAACCGAGGAAGTGAAAAACTGAAATGTCGCAGACACCATTGGAAAGGCTGTTGGAAGATAGAAGACCGCTTGCCAGCAAAGGGGCAGAAGGGGAAACTGTCCATTAGATAGCCACAATTGTACCAGGCATAGGCATACGCATAGAATGCACACGATGACTACGGGATGGCATGGTCTACTGAGAAACGGGATCAGTGGACAACTTTCTTTGGCAAGAATAGTTCATTTTGAACAGGGGTGAGAAGAATGGGCTCTGCGGCCATAGGCTTGCTTCGAGGCTTGGCAGCAAGCTTGGAGCAGCATGAGTCGCATGACGATGGCGATTGTCCTTGTGCATTGCATAGTACCACGCACTTGGCTCTAGGTGTGCCTGCCCTCAACTGCCTTATTGGCCACCAATTCACTGGATTCTCAGCAATGCTGTCACATGTTTCATTTAATACCTGTTTTTGGAGATGCTCTCAAAATGTAACAGAAATGCTAAATCTTCAGCAAAAACCCAGGCGAAAAAAATACCTCTTTCACTACAACCTCGGACATCCCTCGATGAAAGAAGGGCCGCGAAAAACAAAAACGAAAACAGTGCCCATCTCAGGACCCACCTTGAACCAACCCCCTGCAGCCCTATATCAAACACACAATAGGCACAAACAGCCACAACAAAGAAAAAAACAACCCAAATGCCCCATGCAAACTGACTTCTACAGTGGCAAAAAAAACGAGAACCCTTGCGTTGTCCGCAACACAAAATGCTGATCGAAGACATGAAGCATGCGATCAACACTGAATAATATGCTGGCGACCTGGCAGAAGGAACTTCGAAAAATGTATCGCATTGCCACAATGAGCGGCAGTGGTTGAAACCAGGTGCTGATTGACCACAACCGAGGAAGTGAAAAACTGAAATGTCGCAGACACCATTGGAAAGGCTGTTGGAAGATAGAAGACCGCTTGCCAGCAAAGGGGCAGAAGGGGAAACTGTCCATTAGATAGCCACAATTGTACCAGGCATAGGCATACGCATAGCATGCACACGATGACTATGGGATGGCATGGTCTACTGAGAAACGGGATCAGTGGACAACTTTCTTTGGCAAGAATAGTTCATTTTGAACAGGGGTGAGAAGAATGGGCTCTGCGGCCATAGGCTTGCTTCGAGGCTTGGCAGCAAGCTTGGAGCAGCAAGAGTAGCATGACGATGGGGATTGTCCTTGTGCATTGCACAGTACCACGCACTTGGCTCTAGCTGTGCCTGCCCTCACCTGCCTTATTTGCCACCAATTCACTGGATTCTCAGCAATGCTGTCACATGTTTCATCTAATACCTGTTTTTGGAGATGCTCTCAAAATTTAACAGAAATGCTAAATCTTCGGCAAAAACCCAAGCGAAAAAAATGCCTCTTTCACTACAAACTCGGAAATCCCTCGATGAAAAAAGGGTCCCAAAAAAATAAAAAATGAAAATAGTGCCCATCTCAGGACCCACCTTGGACCAACCCCCCGCAGCCCTATATCAAACACACAATAGGCACAAACAGCCACGACACAGAAAAAAACAACCCAAATGCCCCATGCAAACTGACTTCTACAGTGGCAAAAAACACGAGAACCCTTGCGTTGTCCGCAACACAAAATGCTGATCGAAGACATGAAGCATGCGATCAACACTGAATAATATGCTGGCGACCTGGCAGAAGGAATTTCGAAAAATGTATCGCATTGCCACAATGAGCGGCAGTGGTTGAAACCAGGTGCTGATTGACCACAACCGAGAAAGAGGAAGTGAAAAACTGAAATGTCGCAGACACCATTGGAAAGGCTGTTGGAAGATAGAAGACCGCTTGCCAGCAAAGGGGCAGAAGGGGAAACTGTCCATTAGATAGCCACAATTGTACCAGGCATAGGCATACGCATAGAATGCACACGATGACTATGGGATGGCATGGTCTACTGAGAAACAGGATCAGTGGACAACTTTCTTTGGCAAGAATAGTTCATTTTGAACAGGGGTGAGAAGAATGGGCTCTGCGGCCATAGGCTTGCTTCGAGGCTTGGCAGCAAGCTTGGAGCAGCATGAGTCGCATGACGATGGCGATTGTCCTTGTGCATTGCATAGTACCACGCACTTGGCTCTAGCTGTGCCTGCCCTCAACTGCCTTATTGGCCACCAATTCACTGGATTCTCAGCAATGCTGTCACATGTTTCATTTAATACCTGTTTTTGGAGATGCTCTCAAAATGTAACAGAAATGCTAAATCTTCAGCAAAAACCCAGGCGAAAAAAATACCTCTTTCACTACAACCTCGGATATCCCTCGATGAAAAAAGGGCCGCGAAAAACAAAAACGAAAACAGTGCCCATCTCAGGACCCACCTTGGACCAACCCCCCGCAGCCCTATATCAAACACACAATAGGCACAAACAGCCACAACAAAGAAAAAAACAACCCAAATGCCCCATGCAAACTGACTTCTACAGTGGCAAAAAAAAACGAGAACCCTTGCGTTGTCCGCAAAGCAAAATGCTGATCGAAGACATGAAGCATGCGATCAACACTGAATAATATGCTGGCGACCTGGCAGAAGGAATTTCGAAAAATGTATCGCATTGCCACAATGAGCGGCAGTGGTTGAAACCAGGTGCTGATTGACCACAACCGAGGAAGTGAAAAACTGAAATGTCGCAGACACCATTGGAAAGGCTGTTGGAAGATAGAAGACCGCTTGCCAGCAAAGGGGCAGAAGGGGAAACTGTCCATTAGATAGCCACAATTGTACCAGGCATAGGCATACGCATAGAATGCACACGATGACTACGGGATGGCATGGTCTACTGAGAAACGGGATCAGTGGACAACTTTCTTTGGCAAGAATAGTTCATTTTGAACAGGGGTGAGAAGAATGGGCTCTGCGGCCATAGGCTTGCTTCGAGGCTTGGCAGCAAGCTTGGAGCAGCATGAGTCGCATGACGATGGGGATTGTCCTTGTGCATTGCACAGTACCATGCACTTGGCTCTAGCTGTGCCTGCCCTCAACTGCCTTATTTGCCACCAATTCACTGGATTCTCAGCAATGCTGTCACATGTTTCATTTAATACCTGTTTTTGGAGATGCTCTCAAAATTTAACAGAAATGCTAAATCTTCGGCAAACACCAGAGCCAAAAAAAAAATACCTCTTTTAGTTCAAACTCGGATATCCCTCGATGAAAAAAGGGCCACAAAAAGCAAACAGGAAAACAGTGCCCATCTCAGGACCCACCTTGAACCAACCCTCCGCAGCCCTATATCAAACACACAATAGGCACAAACAGCCACAACAAAGAACAATATGCTATGCTATGCTATGCTATGCCGTGCTGGTGTTTTTTTTCACAATCAATGAGGCACCAATGGGATGCAAATGAGCCATTGCTGAGCCGTGGCACCGTGCTATGGGCATTTGTGCCAAAAAACGGCCGGTTTTACTCTAATTTTGGACACGGACGGCCCAAAACCAAGAAGAGCCCATATCTTGGGCTTCCCGGCTCAAAATGATGGTCCGGGGGCGCGTAGACCAACCATAACCCCACTTTATGTGGTTTCCACCCTGCCAAATTGCCCAGACGGACGCGTAGACCCCCGTACTAGTGCTGATCATGCAGCGGCAAGGTGCAAGCTCAAGCACAATTAGGTGGGCACCCAAATAGGCCAACAGGGCCTATTTTTCCAACAATGATCATAGCCCACGAGGGATGCCAAAACATATGGTTTTAGCCTGTTTTGAGCCTGTGGTGGCCCGCTTTGGTCCCTAGAAAGTTCCGAAATGCCTTAAAACTGGGACAATTTGGGACCAAAGGTGGGTGAAAAATGGGTCAAAAATACGCTTTCCCGAAATCGATGATAGACCATTTGGGAAGCAAAAACAGGTGAAATCAGCCCATTTTCAGCCCGTTTTGAGCCCTTTGGGCACACCGAAGCGGCACAAAGGCCTTCATTCAAAGCTGAGGAGGAGGAGGAGGAGGAGGAGGAGGGAGGACAAAAGGACTTTACATGGCGTCCATGTCTAGCTAAAGTAAAGTCCTCATAATGTAAGCAACAAGCAAGCAAACAAGCAAGGAAGCGACAAGCAAGCAAGTAGGCAACATGCAAGTCCCGATCAAGAAATATTTCTCCGGCATGCCGCGTCAAAATTGTACCATGGTTCTTTGCATGTTGATGGGCATGTCAAGAGGCAACTTTTGCCAAATTGGTGTCCAAAAACAAGCCACTGCCCGCTCTCGTTGGCCAAAAAAGGGGTAAGAAATGGCCATTTTTAGCAAGTTCTTGGCCGTTTCGGCCTGAGATTTCAAGATGGAAGCTGCTATGATGAGGATGAGCTGGCGTTTGCAAGCGGAATCCTTCTTCTTACACAATCAATGCGACATCAATGGGATACAAATGAGGCATTGTTGAGCCATATTGCAAGCTGTGGCACCATGCTATGGGCATTTTTGTCCGAAAAAAAAAAGCCATTTTCAGCCAGTTTTTGGCCATTTCGTTGCAAGAATTGAGGATGGAAGCCGCTGTGCTGAATCACCGTTGGGTCAAAATGAATGGGACATCAATAGGATACAACTGAGCCATTGTTGAGCCATATTGCAAGCTGTAGCATTGTGCTATGACCCTTTTAGTGCCAAAAAACAGCCGCTTCCAGCCAGTAGTCAAAAATAGCCTTTTTCAGCCAGGTTTTGGCCATTTTGACCTATTTTATTACCTTCTAGTAAAATTCTATTACCTTCGGCAGTGCACCTCGAAGAGAGGCTGACAATAAGCCAATCAGTCAATTAGTCAAGCAAGCAATCAGTCAGACAGTCAGTCGGGCAAGCATGCAGGCAGATACACACAGTTTGGGTTTTTTCAGGTTTTGGCATCCTGAAAATTCTATTACCTTCGGCAGTGCACCTCGAAGAGAGGCTGAAAGTCAGCCCATCAGTCAGTTAGTCAGGCAAGCAACCAGTCAGACAGTCCGTCGGGCAAGCAGGCAAGCAGAAACACACACCGTGCGTTTTTTGGGGTTTTGGCCATTTCGTCCTGAAAATTCTATTACCTTCGGCAGTGCACCTCGAAGAGAGGCTGACAATAAGCCAATCAGTCAGTTAGTCAAGCAAGCAATCAGTCAGACAGCCAGTCAGGCAAGCAGGCAGGCAGAAACACATAGTTTGGGTTTTTTCACGATTTGGCCATTTCGTCCCGAAAATTCTACTACCTTCGGCAGTACACCTCGAAGAGAGGCTGACAATAAGCCAATCAGTCAGTTAGTCAAGCAAGCAATCAGTCAGACAGCCAGTCAGGCAAGCATGCAGGCAGATACACACAGTTTGGGTTTTTTCAGGTTTTGGCATCCTGAAAATTCTATTACCTTCGGCAGTGCACCTCGAAGAGAGGCTGATAGTCAGCCCATCAGTCAGTTAGTCAGGCAAGCAACCAGTCAGACAGTCCGTCGGGCAAGCAGGCAAGCAGAAACACACACCGTGCGTTTTTTGGGGTTTTGGCCATTTCGTCCTGAAAATTCTATTACCTTCGGCAGTGCACCTCGAAGAGAGGCTGACAATAAGCCAATCAGTCAGTTAGTCAAGCAAGCAATCAGTCAGACAGTCAGTCGGGCAAGCATGCAGGCAGATACACACAGTTTGGGTTTTTTCAGGTTTTGGCATCCTGAAAATTCTATTACCTTCGGCAGTGCACCTCGAAGAGAGGCTGATAGTCAGCCCATCAGTCAGTTAGTCAGGCAAGCAATCAGTCAGACAGTCCGTGGGGCACGCAGGCAAGCAGATACACACAGTTTGGGTTTTTTCAGGTTTTGGCCATTTAGTCCTGAAAGTTCTATTACCTTCGGCAGTGCACCTCGAAGAGAGGCTGATAGTCAGCCCATCAGTCAGTTCGTCAAGCAAGCAATCAGTCAGACAGTCAGTTGGGCAAGCAGGCAAGCAGAAACACACACCGTGCGTTTTTTGGGGTTTTGGCCATTTCGTCCTGAAAATTCTATTACCTTCGGCAGTGCACCTCGAAGAGAGGCTGACAATAAGCCAATCAGTCAGTTAGTCAAGCAAGCAATCAGTCAGACTGCCAGTCAGGCAAGCAGGCAGGCAGAAACACATAGTTTGGGTTTTTTCACGATTTGGCCATTTCGTCCCGAAAATTCTATTACCTTCGGCAGTGCACCTCAAAGAGAGGCTGACAGGCCTCTATCCCGTGAAACTGGATATCTTTTTTTTTTGGAAGGGTGGGTCAAAAGTTTGTGCTCACAAGTTTGTGCTCAGCGGGGTTTGAACGAGGGTCAGAATGAGTAGCGATGACCGGTCGGCCGGTGCCTGCAGCGGTCAGCCAACCGGGAATCGAACTGCCGACCTACACGTCTGTTGTGGGGTGCATTCCTATTCGACCATTGCTTGATCTATCAGTACTTGTGCTGCCCACTGTTTGAAGCCAAGTCTGCCACTGAAAAAACCCAAACTGTGGGTTTCTGTCTGCCTGCCTGCTTGCCCGACTGACTGTCTGTTTGATTGCTTACGTCACTAACTGACCGATTGGCTACTAATAAAAAAAATCCATTGGAGGATTGTTTTATTGGGCAAAACACTGATTTTACAAGGGGTTGGACATCAAATATCATGCCTTGGGATATGCTACGCGAATGACCCCCCCAAAAAGGGGGGGTGTACGACGCCCGCGCCTGCGCTTGATCTAACAACCTCTCTTCGAGGTGATGTCCAAACTCACGGGGGAAATGGCTTTTTTTGTGGCACAAAAATGCCCATAGCGTGCCATTGTTTGCACTATGACTCAACAACTCATTTGCATCCCATTGATGTCCCATTGATTGTGAAACCCCAATGGCTTCATTTGCAAACACCGGCACGGCACAGCAGCCTCCGTCCCAAAAACAGAACACATGTTGGGCTACATGGCTTAAGTTGGTGTTTTGAGGGCACGTAGACCACCCACAACCCCCCACGTTTTGTGGCCACCGCCCCGCCAAATTGCCCAAACGACGCCCAACCGCCTATTGTAGGCTCAACAAGCCCTGGGCCCCCTGTATGTTCCACGCAGCGAGCTTTGTGTCCATCCCTTGTTGCGTGGTCGCCCGGTGCAAGTCATTCAGGTCACGCTGGGTGTTGAGCACTCATTGCTTTGCGTACGTTTCTATGTCCGCCAAGTCCACAGGGGGTCCACTTGGGCTGCGTGATGTGTTCCGGAGCTTGTATATCTTACGCCGGGGGGGGGGGGGGTGATGCGGTCGCCGGGATTGGCGAAAAATGCCGAAAAATGCGGAAAAAATGTGGAAATGCGGAAAAAAATGCAATAGAAAATGCGGTTTTGTTAGAATGGTGTTTGCCCCCCGAAACCCCCATGTTTCGTCTCGTCTCGGACAATCAGGCGCACAAAGCATGGACGGTTTGATGAGGAGTGGTCGGATAGGGGCATCTGTATCACGTTGTAATAGGTCCAGGGGATGTTAGGTATTTGTTGTCGAAAAAATATGGCATCTAAGTAGCGTGGTCTCCCTCGCCGGGGTATGTGTGTGTAGTATTGGCCCGCCTCCGGTTGTTGGGAGGCGGCCAGTAGTGAGCCCAGTAGCTTGCTGTCAGCCAGCCCCTTTTGCCATGGTACCTAAAAGGCTAGCAGCCGCCCTCCGCCTCCAGCTACCCAACGAACCGCGTAGGACCATAGTATGTGTGTACCCTGAGTTCAACGCCATGGAGAAACTTGAGGTAGACCAGGTCATTGAGTCCATGTGCCCCTGCTCCATGTACCCCGAGGACATACTCAGGGGAGACTATGACGACGACATCTGGTCCCTGGAGTATATGGTTTCTAGGATGTAAGGTTCCACGGTGTTGCGGACCGGAAAGGCCACCCTGGGCCCCGTGCCGGGGGCTGCATGGCATTTAAAACTGGTGTGGAGTGCTGCGGTGGCTGCGTCGGGTAGGGGGAAGCCAGGGTTGTAATCCCATATTCTTGCGATGTCTATCCGACAGTCCCTTAGCCTTTGTAAAGTGCACGTCACCACTCCCATGGGTGGCAACACGACAACTCACCACATTGGATACACAAGTGGTAACACACACATGGTACAACACAACCTGCCATGATGTACTAAATCCCCACAGCCAGAGAGGAACTATGTACACATATAACGGCCCAACAGGCCCACATTATCAGGTTTTCATGTGTATTATTGGTTGAGGCAACATTGCAGTACGCCCTCATATGCCGATGCATGGACAACAGAACATGGCAAGGACTTACACTGGATCGACTGCGGACGACCGTTGTCTTTACAGGTTTGTCTCTCCTAGTTCTAGTGTGTTCACCCAATGGCAAGCTTGACACTTCGTTTTTTGTGCGAGGGCTC
Source organism: Eutreptiella sp. 'Long Island Sound 2002' (assembly GCA_964036045.1). NCBI lineage: Eukaryota > Euglenozoa > Euglenophyceae > Eutreptiales > Eutreptiaceae > Eutreptiella > Eutreptiella sp. 'Long Island Sound 2002'. Next base: position 821,960 of record OZ038394.1, read on the forward strand.
AAAGGCCACAATTATAAATTAACGGAACTTATGGCATCCAGCTCTGCCACCCAGACTGTGTCTCCTGATGTACTTTCACCCGACACAGTGCACACGCCTTTGCTGAGTTCCGCACTCATTCCCAGAACACAGAGGCCACATCTTCGCAAGCGCCTATCTAAGACCTCCTATGCCCACCAGCTGCAGGTCTGCCCCATCCCAAGGCCAGCTAAGAGTGACACGACTGACCCTGACATCCAGCCGGGGCCAGACGTCGCGCACCCTTTTAATCAAGCGACACACAATCAACCCCCCTCCTCCTTCATGTGTTCTGCCTGGATCTCTAATCTCCCCCCGCCTCGAATTTCCTCTTTTCCTTTTTACAGACTCAACTTCCGAGGACACTTGCTCCCTGCCACCCAGATCTAGTGGCTATGATCTGCCGTGAGAGAAAGGGACCTGATGGGGTGAAAGGACAAATGCTTTTTCTCAGTGTTGGTGCCATTAGGAGAGAGCGGGCGTACAACCAGGAAACATCACATACCTGTAACGACGACGGTAGTCCGAAGTCAATCCACAGTAAGTGCATGCCTTGGATTGCGGTCGCAGAATTGGGCAGAACCAAAGGCATTGTGCGATTGGACCCAAAACCCTTGGACCCAAAACTACGGGATTCTTTCCCCGTTCAGCTTGCGGAGACAAGGACGCTGCCCAAGGGGAATTTTGATTTCCCACCGTTTCCCACGTTCCCAGCATGAGTGCCTCCGTTCCGGCGGGTTCACGACAACCAAACTAGTTGCAATGAGACCATGCCGATGTGTCCCACGCAGGCTGCGCGCTAGATCCGGTGCCATGTCCCGAAGAAGTCCAAGTGCCGTTTGCTGCGTGCTCTGAACCAACAAATACTCTCGGGCCTGAGGGACACCCGCCGGACCAGCAACCGGGCCCGCAAGCCCTGGTGATGGAACAAGGCAGGGCGTTGGTGGGCGGGGGGCTTGATGCGGGAATGAGGAAATGCTGTCTTCCCAACATGGGGAAAACAGACCCGGCCGAGAGGTGCCAGCGCCACTAGTAGCGGGCCACGGCTGGCACCCTCCACGTTGTGAGAGAGGAGGCACATGGCGTCCAGGGGAACACACTTTTGCAAGCCCGAAGCCAATGCACCTGTTGCGATCATTCGAGTCAGTTGAGTGACGGTAAGTTGGAGCCACTGCACCTCTTCCATTGCTGGGACGACCAAAAGAATGCCCCTCAAGGCTAAGGCCGTGCCACGGAAACTCGCACTCACACTCCTCCACCAGGCCTTTCAGTGCACGCGTGAGAGACAAAGTGCTCTCTCTCTCTCTCTCTCTCTCTCTCTCTCTCTCTCTCTCTCTCTCTCTCTCTCTCCCTCTCTCTCTGCGTGGTAGGCCGCAAGGGCTTGCGGATGGGATGCATGCTGGGCGCGCATATGGTAGAGCCACAAGAGAATGGCACTCTGCTCGGAGGTGGTCGGTTCGTTGAAACGCATGTTCCTGGCCCACCGGGACACAATGTGGGTGAGGGTGGTGCCGATGCACAACGTGCCGACACCGGCACGGACCCGGGCGGGGTCGGGTTGGTCGTGTGAGGATCAGTGCGGGCAGTACAAGTGCTTATACCGCGCCGGCATGGGCACGCCACCTTGGACACAAAACTAGCAGTGGCGGCTGGGCTGTGCATCAACCGGGGTCCATTCTGATTCTCGTGATTGCCACCGGAAGACTCCGCCAATGGCGAGGAATATTAGTCTTTGCCACGTGAAGTTCTCACCCACGGCCACCCACACCTCCGCTAGTGTGCCGGATTGCTGCGTCGCCGCCCCAGTGCGCCCGGCTGTGGTGTAGCGCCTGGCATAGGCCGAATGAGGGTGATGGAAGGAGCCCCATGTCCTTCACGCAAAGGGGTCCCCACATTTCATGGTGGCCGGTCGTGGTGGGGCGCTCGATTTCACCCCTGTCCCCCAGCCTAGAGGCGACATACACTCGCAGGCTAGCGAGGGTGTGCGTATCCACTAGGTGAGTTGGTCTTTCCGCCGGGCCCTGTCGATCTCTGATGCACTTAGGCAGTGACAGGGTATCTTTGACAAAGGCTCATGCAATGGGCCCAGACCTGTTGGATCGCTCTAGCCTTGGCCGCCACCACTCTTCTGAAGCACCTTGGTGTGGTTGTCAATTGTCCACTTACACTTGTTGCTAGGGATGAGGGAGTTGACCGTCAATGGTGAGCACACAAGCACAAAAACAAGGCCAAAAAACTACCTAAAATGGAAATGCACAGCAAAGATGAAACGGGGTTCAACTAGTGGATCGCCCATTTGCCGCCGTGCGGCACCCGTCGTAGGTTCTTGTTCGTTGCGGTTGCTGGTGCACGCGGATTTGAGACCATTGCCCTTAGCACCGCATGGCATGCATGGCATGGCCCATTTAAAGTGTGTTTCCATGCTTTGGGCCCACACATTGTGTGTCTTGCCCAGCACACGTACTCACCCACTACTCCACTCCTTGCACGTAGCTGCATGCGACACACACGACAACACAAAATGTCAACTCCTCGCACAACAATAAAGCGTCGCGTGACCATGTGCCGGTGTCGCCAACGTCGGCGATGACACAACAACAAAGGCGTGTCAAATGTGAGCTTTTTTTTGAGTTCGTGAGGCTCAATGTGTCATTAAGTGTACTTGGGAGAAACTTGGATAGCAAAAGATCCATTTCTGTGGGTGGACCTAAGGTCCTGGCTACATACAGTCATAGCATGTTTTGACCCTTCATACAAAAGTGTGGTCCGCCTGCCACACTTATTAGGAAGTCTTTCATTGTTCAAGTGTGGTGGTGAACATGCATACTGTAGTACATGGTGCAAATGTGACGTGCAAGTGTAACATGCAAAACATGGTGTGTAAAGCGCCATGCGCCGTCGGGCAGCCATGCACGGGGAGAGATGCCCCTATCCATCATGTGGTGTAAAACAATGTAGCAACATGTGGTGAGCCATCCATAGTGTGTAAGGGATATTGCCTGTGTGTATGACATCTGTGGATTGTCACAAAGGGTGGACCCGAACCACGAAATGGGGTACGCCTTGGTGGTCTTGATTCACCGACACCGTGACCGCGACCGTAGGTTGGCACGCAGTGATTATGGAACACGCTGGCGCAAAACGGCTACATTAGTATCATCTTGTGGGCACTGTAGTGTGCTAGCCCGTGGGTGAGATCAGGCTAGGAGTGCCACATGAGCCACTACCTCGGATAACCCTTGGGAACACTTATGGATAGCTTTTAGGAAGACTTCCTTGCCCAATGGTTTTGTTCTGTCTTACCCATACTCCGTCTTTACGGAGCTCAACATGACGCTTGCTCGACTCAGTGGTGCCACCGGTGTTCGGGACAGCAAGTGTGTTGACCTGTTGGCACAATGGATGCCATTGCCCCCCTGATCCGGGCCCGTTGCTCGGAGGCAATGGAGCACCCCCCCCCCCCCCGTGTTCCACAAACGAAAAGTGCAGGCCATCCGTACGTGTGCAGAGGCCCTCTTTCTTGCACCTTATTTGATAGGGCTCCTTTGGCAGTTGGGTGCACCCCGGTCTGGCTTCCGTGTGCTGTCTGAGTATATCACCCGCCGGAATGACGTCTTCACCGCTAACACTGGGCTGCCCTTCAGAAGGCCCATCCCCGCACGGGACCAATTTGACGCGACGTGGAAGTAGTTGACTGCTCCGCTTGCATTGCCCCCCCCCCCCCCGCCCCTCAGTGGAATGTGCCGAGCATCCGGCATCGGGTCACTTTTGGCCCCTAGTAGCCCTAGGCCAAATTCGGGCTCAGTTGCTCTCAAAATTGGGCTCAGGTTTAAAGTTTACATTTTCGTGTTCATATGTTGTTGATATTTCTGCCGTTTATCAATCGAAAAAACGGTTCACAAAATGCGGCGCTGCCGATGTATGAAGTGTGAATGCGTTTTATGAACACAAATTTTGAACACCCTTTATGAACACAGGTCTTGCGGTGCATTATTGACTGTAAAAAAAATTAACCGGTGCGCTAGTTGTGTGCCGGCGGCAGTCCTCCTTGGGGGGGGGGGGGGGGCAACTGTGGCTGCAGCGGCTGCTGGGCATCAACGTGGCTCCCCAAGTGGGGAGTATTTCTTAGGTGTCACAAGTTGCCCACCCCCCACCTGGCGCTATGGCCCACGGAAGTCCATGTTGTAGTGAGGGGAAAAGTATGTGAAAAGGGGTGTTATTTTTTGGGTATCCAAACCCCCCTGTGGCAACATGCAAAAACAAGGTGTGCATTTCAAATATATGCCATTATTTGCATTTCTGGAAACACACAGATTTTCAAAATAAAGATATTCAATCACCAAAATATAGTGTTGTTTTACATTTAGACCACTGCATTCCAGTGCGGGGGGGGGGGGGGGCTGCCTATTTTTTCTCTCCCCTTTGTTCCAGGGTGATCACAGAACCCCCCTATACACTACAGATAAGGGAACCCCAAACATACCTTTCATCGAAGGACACAGAAAACTATCCCCAAAGCATGTACTTCTATTTCCTATTTTAACCAACCTGGCCGAAATTTCGGCCAGCTCTTCGAAACTTGTCCAAACACATGGTCCTATTTGGCAGACAGGCCTAAGCTGGCCGAAATTTCGGCCAGGTCCATCGAAACTCCGAATATGATCACTGAAATGGGTACCTATGACAGTAGACATGAGCAAGGAACACAGGAGCAGTGACATTTGAACAGGGTGTGCAAAATAATATACTCAATTACAAGCAAATACTTGCCACCTGACGAATCAAATCAGACTTTTGCAGTGCCTATGGGGAAACACAATAATAAGAGGCCGAAGAGGCTGAGCACTGCATGCTGGCCGAAATTTCGGCCAGACTTCATATTGACACGCAATATAAGCATTAGGACTGGCATTAGTGCTTGCGCAGACCAGATGCACGGGGCTTTTTAGCACCTGTGTTAGCAGGAGGCTTGGCAGGGGCTGCAGCACCAGGCTTGGCGGTGGCAGAGTTCTGTGACTGTGAGTTTCCACCCTGGGATGGTGAAAAATGATTCACAAAAGCATTCATACCTCTGCCAGTAGGGGCCACAGTGCCTGAGGAGGAAGCTGGGGTGGCCTGAGCGCACTGCGTGCCACTGGGTGAGGGGGCAGGGGCAGTTTTGGGTTTCTTCTTTGGAGTGTGTGTCTCTTGTTGCGACTCTGCCTCCCCATCTTGCTCCTTAGGATCCTCATCTACATACCTAACGCCAGAACAATCCACAGGAAAACCTGCCCCCAAGTCATGGTACACATCCTCCCATGACTTGGGGGGGCACGTGTCGGCGTTCGTGATAGCCGCTCTGATGGACTGAACAAACTCATCAAGCACAACAGTCTCCTCACCCAAAAGGGCACACACAACATTACAGTCCTTGGAAAACCTGGTAGACATCATGCTTCCAAAATACACAGACAGAGTCCCCAGCAGAAACCAGTTGCCTGCCCGTTCTGGAACTGGAACCAGGCTCAAAAGAAACGAGAATATCTCAACAGGCATCACAGACGACATGGGTCCTTCAGTAAAAGCCACGTAACGGGGCATCCTGTTATCAAAGGCGGTGGCAGAACAAACGGAAACCAGATGGGAAGTGGAAGTATACAGCGGGGTCTTGGTTGACGAATTGTAAATTGCAACATCACACTGATACATATCCTCAGCCACAGTGGCCTTCAAAGCAGCAACAGTGGCTTTCACATAAGCAGACTCACCCCCAATGAACACAGGCACACCGGACAGAAGCAACTGCGCAACCAGGTTATGCAAACTAGCTGTATAGAGGCGGGGCACCTCAATGACACAAGCAGCAAAGAGCAGTGAACTAATGATACTGGGAACAGGGACTCCACAACGCATTTCCATCAGTTCCACACGGCCTGACTGTGCAATGAGTTTGCCTGTGCTTGTCTCAACGAGGGACTCCCTAGCACACTGGATACTAACCAGACCAGTATCAGATTTTTCACAAACAGGCTTAGCAACAGGCTTCTGCAACAATCCCCGCAACCCCTCATATTTGGGTTCCTTCCAAAGAGGGGCCTTAATTACTGCTGACCACGGTGGCCAGGGGTTTTCTTCAGTCCACGTCCAGCTGCCATAGGCTACCTTCAGGTGTGATGCGATAGCGCACTGCCTTTTGGCCATCTCGATATTACCAAGTGTAGCTGCAGACAGGTGGTATCACAGGGTGGGCTCCTATTGTGCATTAATTGAACGACACACAAGCTGGCGGAAATTTCGGCCAGGTCGGTCGATTTATTCGAATACAAACCCCTCTTTGACCAAAACATACCTCTGGTGTTGTTCACAGACCCATTGGCAACCGCCTCGGGATGAAGAATGTGCCAGGACCACATCTAGGCCTTTTTAACATCTTTTATAATTTTTTTGAGACCAGGTAGGGTACTTTTTGTCCCATCCATGTAACCTACGATGTCGCGAAGTCGGTCAGGCGTGATGCCTTCCACTTCCTTGAACGTACCGAGTGCGGGATGTAATCCACGCTTCTCCATGGCTGCCATGGTGTCTACTGCAGCAAGACCCACAAATTTCACCAAACGCCCAACGCCACCCCACCGTTTGGCAACAGCACTCATATTTTGGTGCATTCCAAAAAAAAAGGAAGGGCCCAAAGGGTATTGGGTGAGGGTTAGGAAAGGAGCATAGACACTTGGCGTTTAGTTCACGTTGGAGTCTTCTTCACTTGTTTTTTGACTAATTTTTCTTCGGCCTCTTTTCTTCTTCTTTTTTGGGGGCCTTGCGATTTTTTTTGTTTTGCTGAACTGCCCCATTGCGTCAACAACAGTCCACCCCGGGCCCTCCCACCTGTCAGCCCATTCCAGTACCTCTACGCACTTCTCCACAGACAAATCTTCGATGGTTACGCACCGTCTCTTTCACCGCATGATCTACGACATACGTTTTCCCACGGCTTCAATGATTGGTTTGGTATTTCGATTAGAAAAGAATGTATGTGGATACATACTTGTATGTACCGACAGCCAGGGTTTTTTTTTGGTGGGTTTGCCCATGGGTGGGAGGGGTTTGGGTTTGAGGAATGCACCATGGACTTGCGCTTGGTCGCGTACCGTGCCTCAAAAACACTACTAATTGGGCAACTAATATTTTGGTGCATCCCAAAAAAAAAGGAAGGGCCCAAAGGGTATTGGGTGAGGGTTCGGAAAGGAGCATAGATACTTGGTGCTTGGTTCACGTTGGAGTCTTCTTCACTTGTTTTTTGACTCCTTTTTCTTCGGCCTCTTTTCTTCTTCTTTTTTGGGGGCCTTGCGATTTTTTTTTGTTTTGCTGAACTGCCCCATTGCGTCAACAACAGTCCACCCCGGACCCTCCCACCTGTCAGCCCATTCCAGTACCTCTACGCACTTCTCCACAAACAAATCTTCGATGGTTACGCACCGTCTCTTTCACCGCATGATCTGCGACATACGTTTTCCCACGGCTTCAATGATTGGTTTGGTATTTCGATTAGAAAAGAATGTGTGTGGATACATACTTGTATGTACCGACAGCCAGGGTATTTTTTTTTGGTGGGTTTGCCCATGGGTGGGAGGGGTTTGGGTTTGAGGAATGCACCATGGACTTGCGCTTGGTCGCGTACCGTCCCTCAAAAACACTACTAATTGGGCAACTCATATTTTGGTGCACTCCAAAAAAAAAGGAAGGGCCCAACGGGTATTGGGTGAGGGATTGGAAAGGAGCATAGATACTTGGTGCTTGGTTCACGTTGGAGTCTTCTTCACTTGTTTTTTGACTCCTTTTTCTTCGGCCTCTTTTCTTCTTCTTTTTTGGGGGCCTTCCGATTTTTTTTGTTTTGCTGAACTGCCCCATTGCGTCAACAACAGTCCACCCCGGGCCCTCCCACCTGTCAGCCCATTCCAGTACCTGTACGCACTTGTCCACAAACAAATCTTCGATGGTTACACACCGTCTCTTTAACCGCATGATCTGCGACATACCCGCGCACGCCCCTACGACATCAAGCATGAAATGCAGCGACGCCACAAACGTGTAACTGGTGATCAAATACAACACTTCTTGTTGCTTCACATGGTCATCGGGGTCTCTAGGCTTCTTTGAATCAAGTGCACAAACCACCACCGGGTAGCTCCTTCGCATGCTTCGCAGTGCACCGTACGCACGGGCTGCCCAGCGACGATCTTGCAAACTGCAGCCCCCAGTTTTGAAGCGAACTCCCGCAACCCCTTCAAACGCGCAGGGGAAGAGTTGTAGTATGCAGCCAACGGTTGCAGGCCGTTGCCAAGCACGACCAAAAATTGCATGGGCCTCCTCCAATGCATCCTTCAATGCCAAATTTGCCCGATGGCAATTGGCATGCATGGCTACAAAGTAAGCATGCCCTGTTACCTCTTGCTATCGCGCACGAAGGAGGCCAACCAGGCCCGAAGGTGTTCCTGTCATGGCATTCGCCCGATCCTCGCAAAGCCAAACAAGCCGGCAGACCCAAACCTCCAACGGGATGGCGGCTTGCTCAAATGCCGCCTTGTAGGCGCTCAGAAATGAATTTGCGTGCCCCCCCTCCAATGCTTGAAGTGATAAACAGTGTGTCACTACATGATGGGGGAGGGAGCATCGGACATACAACATCTCTTCTTTTCTCGCCAACCCTCGGTGCAAGAGTCCGAAGTGAGAGCAAAATGGGGGGCTGGGAAGAGGGGTTTGGCCTCCTCCGTGCACACATCAACAGCAACATGCTCCAAAATTTCAATTGCGGACGGATGGCAGCCATGTGTCTTGATGATGCTTGCACCATTCAAATCACCCGACTTTGCAAGTTTCTTTAGTCGTCTTGCCAGATTCGGGCTAGTTTTCTCTGGCATAGAAAACAGGCATCTACGAAATTCGCATTCGACAATGGACACAAATCTTGTTCGCAAATGTTTCTAAGTGCAGAGAACGGCACGCAAAGCACATAGAAGCAAGGAAAGAAAGAATGCCCTTGACTACCAACTTCTCGAGGCAGGGAGAAGCTCGAGGCAGGGATCTTCACTGGTGTTGCCGGATTCCGCAAATGGGCTACATAGCCCCTGCTAACTCCAACACAGGGAAGGGGCATTTACATAATTTACAAAATGGACACAAATCTGGTTCACAAATATGTGTAAGTGCAGGCAATAGCAAGCACATCATGTAAAATCCCCAATTTACATCAAATTTGGAAAGAATTATGGGAATTTTTGCCTCTTTTCGAGGAAGTTACAAAATTTTACGCAATTTACAATGTAAATGGCTCCGCCCCCCCCCCCCCCCATTTGTTACCGGCTTGCCTCTGCGGCCCCTCGGCTTTAGTTCTCTTCGCCCATCCATGGACGCCGCCGAACTCAAGAAGCTCCTGGAGGAGAATCAGAAGGCGACCCTTGCCGTGGCGGTATGCCATGTACTCCTGTGTGCGTTCATATTGCGTGCATAATTTGGCATTCACAAAACCGAAACTGCCGTCATAAATGCTTTGTGAATTGACTTATGAACCGATGAATTATGAACCGGTTTGATGAATGCCTTATGAACGACTTCTGATACGTCCACAAGAGTAGCGACTGGCATCCCAAGCTCCAGTTTGTCAGCTAAGGTCAGGCTCCACCTCCACCTCAACCTCCTCAACCTCCCCCTCAAGCTCCGACTCAAGCCCACTCCTGGGGGTAACCCCCCGCCGCTCACCCCATATCCCCAACCGCCGACATCTCCTCGAGTAGCGAGTCATCAGACTCGTCGGCCCAGGAGAAGAAGAGTAGGAGGAGAGAGAAGAGGAAGGAGGGGAAGAAGAGGAAGAAGGAGGAGAAGAAGGAGGAGAAGAAAAAGAAGAAGGAGGCAGCGGGGGGCAGGGGGGGTGAAAGAGGAGGCACCCGAGGAGATGAGGAAGGTGAAAGCGGAGGTGGAGGAGGTGGCGCTAGAGGACGCAAGGAGTGGGGGGGATCAGGTTGTGACCCCGCAGAGAAGGGCCATGGATGGAGCCTCAGCAACGCCAACCAGCGGTATTTCAGCGGTATTTCGTAACCCTCCCTCGGGTGAAGGCAGCGCTGGACAGTGGGTACTCCCCCGATGCCCCCCTTTTTACATCTGCCGACATCTCGTCTGTTACCCTGCGCTGGGCATTTCACCGTCTTTTGCGCCACCGGATCCGGAACAGGGGGGGGGGGGGGCTAGCGGTACACGGGAGGGGCATGGACATGAAAGCCGCATTGCACCGTCCTGGGCGCTATGGGCACCGTTGGATCAGAGCCCGATTTCCATGTATTAGCGTTCATAATTCGTTCACAATGCGTTCATAATTCACCGTTCATTATTCAGTGACGCCGCGCTGCCCACTTACGAACCATGAACGTGTTTGATAAATGCGTTTTATGAGTGCATTTTATGAACTATACTATCACGGATCCTAGATGTTGAGGTGATCCCAGCGAACGTCGCGGGGGTTCGCATCCGGTACCGGGTCTAGTCTGCCGAGTACACCATTGCCCTCTCCGCCCTGTACCCGCTTCTCCTCCTCAACCTACAGTGGGGGTGCTCCATTTTGTCCGGGTTGTGCGAGTGGGTACGGTCCCAGCGCCTCAGGGACACTTGGGCGGCCGTGTTAGGCTAGCCTTGGTGAGTTGGAGTGGGAGGGTTGTGCTGGTCAGGAGACCTTGCTGCCCAATTGTGGGTTGACGCCCCCCAGCCCCCATAGCCCCTACCCAGCAAAGCCACCCCCCACTGAGAACCCCCCCCCCCCCGCGCCCTGCGACCCCCCCCCCCCCCGCCCCCAAACCCACGAAATCCAAAAGGGGCCCCGGTGGCAAGCGAAAGTCCTTCGAGTCGAGCAGCTCATCGTTGTCGGACCACGCAGCCACCCGTGGAAAGGGAAAGGAGATGAGGGGGAAGCATTGCTGCAACATGAGAGGCATACAACATATGCCTCTCAACCCGAAAGATCTCCTTTTCCCTTGGGTGTTCCACCCACACTCTCCACCCCCCCAACCCCCGGGTAGACACCATTGGCGTAGGGCACAAAAACGTGTGCACCAAGCACAGGGTCAGGTGGTGCTTCCCCCTCAAAAGCGGGGGGTTCCTCACGCCGCTTCTGCTGCTGCTGACCTAATGGGAGCAGCAGAAGGCTGCTTCTGCTACCAAGAAGCCCAAAGCCCAAAGGAAGGCTAACCCAGACCGGAAATTTACCCGCCGGCTGAGCCGGCCCCCAAGCCCGCAAAGCCTAACCCCTAGCCTAAGGCTAAGCAAGCCCCCTAGCCCCAGCCTAAAGCCGCCCTTGAGGCGGCTCCATGGAGGTGGATGCCCCAGCGCAACCCCCGGCCCAACCCCCAGCCCAACCCCCTACCCAAACCCATGCCTAGGTGCCGGATGAGGGTGAGACCCAGGCCACGGCCCCCCTTTGGGAGGACCCGATAGGCCCTAGCACTAAGGTATAGGACAGCAAGGACAAGCAAGAACAAAGAACAAAGGGGAAAACATAGTGGACAATACAAATTGAAAATTGAGCATTTTTTGTGTGCCCGTGCATCTGTTCATACACCACGTTCATAAAACGATCAGCGTGTTCATAAAACGAGTTCTGAATTATGAATCGATTTATGAAGAGAATTATGAACAGGAGAACATGTTTTCATATTTTACATAAACCGGCGCAAATGGCAAGTTTTACAAAACCCCCCGGCCCCACAAGAAAAAACTCACCTCGAAGGTGTTGACCCAGCCCCCCAGGTTATGAACAGAAATGGCCCATGGGTACCTGGACAAGAGCAAAATGCGTTCATTTTTCATAAAACGAGGTTTATGAACAAAACTAAATTTCATCCGGGCACCAAGGGAAGCGGTGCCACTGCTGTGGTTCTTGCTGGGGTACTGAATTCGGCTGGTGGCAGTCCCAATGGGAACCCACTTTGCGCTCGTCCTGTCCGTGCGCTGACCCATCCGGTTCCTCTTCTTAGTCATCCCGAGGTCGAATAAGAGACCTAGACAGTGTGGGCCACAACATATGGTCCCATCCCATGTGCCTGTATGGTGGTGGTGGCGATGGGGCTGACGCTTGTACCGTGGCATATCGCACACCTCACGAATGTGGTGTCCCCAACCCACATTCGCAAGGAAGACGCTCAAGGCACGTTGCGCAAACTGGACGTCCCCAGACATCTTGTTTGCGATTTGCTTGGTCTCATCCCGCTGCACCCGTTGGTACCGACCCCCCACAGCCCTACACCAAACACACAATAGGCACAACCTTGGCAGATGCTTTGGCAGCACACTGCTACTTCCCTGTTCCAGAACAGCTGGAACGAACACATGGAATGGAGTAGAACCTCAAGATCCAGCATTCTTGCTTTGAACACAAAAAGTGTAGATAATGGGATGTTAAAGCGGGGGGGGGGGTCCAAGGGAGGGGTGGATGGGTACACTACCAAACACTAGTGGTGCAGGGAAAAAGAGTCGCATGACGATGGCGATTGTCCTTGTGCATTGCACAGCACCACGCACTTGGCTCTAGCTGTGCCTGCCCTCAACTGCCTTATTGGCCACCAATTCACTGGATTCTCAGCAATGCTGTCACATGTTTCATTTAATACCTGTTTTTGGAGATGCTCTCAAAATGTAACAGAAAATGCTAAATCTTCAGCAAAAACCTGAGCGAAAAAAATACCTCTTTAACTTCAAACTCGGATATCCCTCGACAAAAAAGGGGCCACAAAAAAAAAGGAACAGTGCCCATCTGTGTGCCATCTGAGTGCCCATCGCAAGACGCACCGTTGACCAACCCCCCCGCGGCCCTACACCAAACACACAATAGGCACAAACAGAGATAGCAAATAATAAACTAAAACCGAAATGCACCATGCAAAGGGCCTTCTATAGCGGCAAAAACGCAAGAAGTGTCACATTGTCCAGGGCTCCCATGCCATGGCAACTCCCCCTTTCTTCAGAACCCCCCCCCCCCCCGAACACACATAATTCAGAACGGCGAGTGAGGTGGGGAATAGACACAACGAACATGTTGGTGACTGTGACTGCACATCCCCTGGTGTGCATCCAGGCCGGCACCAATTCGCATTTGCTGGGGGCCCAGGGCTGGGGGCTCCCATCCCATGGCAACTCCCCCGCCCCCGTCTTCACGCCCCCCTACAAACACACACACTTAAGCTAACACGTGAACATGATTTGGTGTGCGTCCCATCACAGTCAGTGAACATCCGCAAACAGACTACTTGGTGGTGGACGACGAAGCGACGGCAGCGGCAGCGGCAGCAGCGCCACCAGCTCTGTTGTACCACTCCAACAGCTGCGGGGTGCGCGCAGGCTTGTGGATGCAGGCATCTGCGCCTGCCCACTCAAACACCTCTTGGGTCGTGCTCAGTGTGTCGGCTGTCAGAGCGACAATCAAAATCGGGGGCCGGCCCGGGAACGCACCGCTGGCTTCATGCTTACGAATCCGGGACGTGCACTCAACGCCATCCACTTCAGGCATGTGGTAGTCCATAAAGATCAGAGGGTGCCAGCAGTGCTGCAGGTGGTCTAGCGCCTCCTTGCCATCATCTGCAGTGCAGACCTCAGCACCAATCGCTTTAAGCTGCAGGACAAGCGCCTTCTGAATAACAGGGGTGTCTTCAACTACCAGCACCCGAACAGGGGCATGCACTATTGTCGTGTCAGTGGAGGCTTGGGATGACACGTCGGGCTCCTCACCAAAGTGGCAGGCGTCCAGCCACTGTAAAACTGCACTCTGACGTCCTGGCGTCTGGGTTACATGGGTTGGAACTGAAGGTGGGAAGGGCTTTGCTGTTCCATTGGTCAACGCCAGGACCGGAAACTGCAGGTTTATTTGGCACAGAGCATCAATGACGGCTTGCAACGTAGAGTCCTCCGTGCAGTCCAGCACGATGGGCATATTTGATTGCAAAGTCCCGACTTGATCGAAGGAGGTAGCTGTGCAGAGACGGGCCGGGGTTGAAGGTGGGGTTGGGGACAGGGGAGGTGAGTGCTGGTCCAGTCTAAATAATCGAACTGGCTATGATTCACAAACGACGGGTACAAAGTGCCCCACATCAACTGAAACAGCTGGAAACGCAATTGAAAAGCATTGAGTGTCACAGATTTGCTGTCTGCGACATGTACAGCGCTTGCACCTCACAACCACCAGGGATGGGGGGACCTGCAGCACAGGGCATGCAGTGAACCTCGGGTTTCGACTTGAAATTGCACAACAATGGGGCTCACTGGGGGCTCACTGGAGGCTCAGATGGTTCCGGCCACATCGCGCACTGCACCAAGGGTACGACCAGCCACGCAGTGGAAGCAGAACGTCGGACCCCTGTGTAGTGCAGGGGCTCAGGCCCGGGGCCCCCTGACTCGATTACATGGAATGCAGGCAAGCAGGCGGGGTAGAGTAATACGCAGCACCTGTGGCTTGCACTCGAAACCGTGCAAGGAGGCTGATCAGGTGCTGCTGCAGTGCCATGGATCTCGCCAACACTACAACTTTCATCGCTGCCACTCCGGGGTCTGTCTGCTCTTGGGTGATCTTCATGGAAAGGGGCACCGTGATGGAGGCGGCAGTACCAACGGAGAATGTAGAGAGCGAGAGACCCTGCTGCAGACAGAAGTCGGCAGTGGGCAGGAGCTGCAATTTGCCATTCAAAGATGTGACCCACTGGTTGCACAACGCCAGGCCAAGGCCCAACCCACCAAACCTGCAGAGGCAAGAAACGAGGATTAAATATGAAACACACTGCTACAAAAAAGTACCCCTCCCCTTGCAAGAGCAACACTAAAGTTCCAAAGGGCATTTGGTGAAACCTAGTACCCCCCCCCCCCCCACTTGTCGTTCCCCACCCCAGGGAAGACGGTCCCCCACCACCCCCTGCGGGACGGTCACCAAGTGACGCCCCCCCCCCCCCCCCTGGGAGACCGCACCACCACCGTACACGCAGGGCGGAGAGGGAGCACGTGGCAGTGAGAGGCGCCGAACAAACGCATGGTCGTGCAACACGGTCTTGCCATCCTGGTCATAAGTGATGCTGCGATATGCATCACCGTGCTCCGAATGTCCAATGACCGGCACCAAAAAAGGTTCCCCCGTGGAGCGGATGAACATCACACTTGTCCCAGGGGGAAACATGGTTGTGCTATCAAGTTCCATTTCAGCGAAAGTGAGCAAAACATCCTGCCATGAGTGCAAGGGATACAAGTGGCAGTGCCCCACAACACAATGAGCCGCAACGAAAACGGGGGGATTGACAAAGGGGGGGGGGGGGTATGCACGCAGCAAAACCTAGTAAAATGTAGCAAAACCTAGTAAAATGTAGTAAAACCTAGTAAAAAAATTTTTTCTAAAATTTTTTTTTGAAAAAAACTTTTTTACTAGATAAAAAAAGCAAAAATTAAAAAAAATTCCCTTACTAGGTTACTGGGCAGTGACAAATTTGGACTTGAATTTGAACAAACAACACAAAGTTTATGGGGGGGGGGGTCAACGGTAGGTGGTATTTGTGTTTAAGGGCATGGTCCCCCCTGATCTGTTCCAGGCCACTTGTGTAAGTGGCGCCCCACCCGAGCCAAACCGTGTATTGCAAGGTCAGCAGAAACAAAATGAGGCTCAACAAAGGAAGGAGCTGTTATATCATAAATATATATACATATATACATATATGAGCTGCACACACGTGTGCTTTATATGAAGTCGCAAAACACGCGCTTGTAGATGAGGTTCGCCTTCTTATCTTTGTATGTGGGTTGCGCAGAGGGAGGGTTGTGCTTGCACATGTTGCGAAGCACGCCCGTGGTCTTTGTATCCAACTCTTTGATTAGATTTTTGTCATACTCCAATTTCCCAGAGGCATCTTTGGGGTAATGCTCTGGAACAAAAAATTCCTTCCCACGGATCACCACCTTTGGACGGACCTCATCTATAGAAGGCGGCTTGTCAACCACAAGCCGGTCACCCAAGGCGAATGCCAACACAATGCATGCCACTGTGGCTGTAAATTGCACTCTCCAATTGCGCCACGCCACACATATCTCCGAGGGACACAAACCGGAAGCATGCAGGGCACACTGATAAACTCCACATTCAGGGCACGTGGTGTGGGCTATGTCGTCGCAAAAAAAGCACGACGAACGGCTGGGTGAACAATAGGGCGCAGCATACATCCGTGCCAAGGCCCAACTGGGTGTGGTCTCAATAGGGGGGGCATGCGGAGAATTGCGATAGTGCAAAGCTGCCTGTGCAATCTCACGTAACAACCACAATATGTCTTATGGAAGTTGGATGCTACCGTTGACAACGGCGCCTAGACAAAAGGCAATGTAGAATCAGAAGGCAGGCAGGATGGCAGCTCACACCGTCTTCCTGATGTAGGAAGGTGGAGTAGAGGGGGGCTATAGCAAAAACTACACTGCCAAACTCACCCAAAAGCCTGTCCCACCTCTTCTGCGGCCTTGGCTCAATGCCTTCTCGTTCGGCAATGAGGTTCACCATTGCCAACTCCTCGGTGTTTGCACGCGCTATGTACGGCTTGTTACATAGCGGATCCAACACGAGGCACAAGAACATGCGTGTTGGGGAAACCAACAACAAGCGCAGCACCCAATGTTCATTGCGCGAAGTATATATTTGCGATGCAAGCAAGGGAGGCGCATAGACCATATCAATGGACGCTGCTTTCAAAGTCCGCAGCGCCCATGACTCAGCCAACACCAACCTACGACCCAACGGCACAGATGACCCATTCCACAATGAGTCACGCACAACCCACGCCACACCCATAACATCCCAGTCCGCAACCAACAATATGTGCACCAAAACTGCATGTAGTGCCCCCTTCGAGATCCCCTCATATACGTTGATGTCCATGGGCGCGCCTTGGGGGGGGAGGGGAATCTTGGGGGCAAACACAGTTGAAAAAAATAGAAACGGATCGAAAGGTGCAAATACCTGGGAGGACTTATGACAGAAACAAAGCTGGGCACCCCATGTGCATAAGCAAAACGTAACATACAACATACAATGCAGGGAAGAGAGCCGAGCCGGAGGCGTGAAATAACCCCTAGAAAGTCCAACGAGTGTAGCAACCCATAATAGGGGGGCATACATTGTCGGTCCCCTGCATGCATTGCACTTTAGCCTGTGTCTGTGACTCTTTACCCATGAATGATGAGTAAGCTCCTTCATCAGATCAAGGGTAGAGTGTCACAAACAACCAAGCAATAAAAGTACACTGCATGCGTATTCTAGAGGTGTCATCCGTGCCCAAGGGACTCATTGTCGCCAATTTCTTTGTGCCTGCCTCAGTGCATTCCTCACAGCTTTGCTTGGAGGACACTGTTGCAAACACGAAGGGCAAAAGGAAAAGGAGGGCCCAAAAGAGGGCAAAATTGCTAGGTCACCCCTTGCATTCTCGGGGGTCCCCAACGCCTAGCGCGGGCAGCAAAATCAAAAAAGGATTGTGAGTCCCCCTAGAGCCGGGGGCAGAATGAGAGATGGCCCACAAGTGGGCAAGGTGGCTACATAACCCCTGCCGCCTGGGGGGTCCCCACCGCTTCAGAGCAGGGGGCAGAATCGGAGGTGGCCCACAAGTGGGCAAGGTGGCTACATAACCCCTGCCGCCTGGGGGGTCCCCACCGCTTCACAGCGGGGGGCAGAATCTAGAAAAGTGGCCCACAAGTGGGCAAGGTGGCTACATAACCCCTGCCGCCTGTGGGGTCCCCACCGCTTGAGAGCTGGGGGCGGAATCAGAAGTGGCCCACTTGTGGGCAAGGTGGCTACATAACCCCTGCCGCCTGTGGGGTCCCCACCGCCTCAGAGCGGGGGGGCAGAATTAGAGGTGGCCCACAAGTGGGCAAGGTGGCTACATAACCCCTGCCGCCTGGGGGGTCCCCACCGCTTCAGAGCGGGGGGAAGAATCAGAAGTGGCCCACAAGTGGGCAAGGTGGCTACATAACCCCTGCCGCCTGCGGGGTCCCCACCACTTCAGAGCGGGGGGCGGAGCAAATGGCCCGGTAGCTAGAACACCTGGCCATGCACTGTGTCACGTTGTGGCAGCGGCACCTACAACGTCGTCTTCACGCCTCGCCGGCGGCTAGTTTCCTCGGCTGGACAAGGGGGGGTAGTTGCATCAGGTGTATGGTCTGCCATCCCATCCTGCCCCGTTTCCCCCAACCCTCTCGCCTCCTCCCCTTTGCGCTCTGCACACTTCACTGCATTTCTCCCACCCCCCTTGACACCCTGCTGGGTTCTATCCCAAGCCGGACAGCGGGGGGGGGGGGGGGCTCAGCCCTCATCACATGCACCCGTGAAGACCTCGGTGCCCGCCAGTGCGTGAGGCCCGGGAAGATGGGAATTAGGCGGAATGAGCTCTGGCGCCAGAGGCGGCGGCGGCGGCGGGAAGACGAGGGCTGCGCAAGGGACAAGGGTCCATGGGCGGCCTGTGCCCTACACACAAGGCGCCATCGTGTGAGCGATGTCGGGTGACGGGTCAAGGGGTCGCCAATTATTGCCGCTACGGGCACACTGGCCAACCCAGGGCGGCAGGCGCACCCATGGGCCGGGGGTCGTACATCATGTGGCCGGGCATGCGGAGGCTGTCCCAAGCGGTTTCCGTGGCCATAGGCATGCATGGCTGGCTGTAGCGACCGTGACAACCGGGCGGCCAGGATGCAGCTCCGGCGCCATCGCCGTCTTTGGCAGCCCATAAGCACATCCACTGGTTGGGGTCGGACGGGGTAAGGAAACGAGCAGCGGAGCTATATCTGGCGGGCGGGAAGCGGTGCCAACAGAAGCGCCACAAGGCAGCCGAGGGTGCAGAGGGGGGGTCGCAGCCGGAGGAGCCTCTGCCCACTCCCCCGCCACCCCCCCCTGCGAGATAACTAGGTCCCCGAGAGGGAACACGGAAGCTGTGCCATCGCTTCCCCTCCCGCGTTTCCCCACCCCCATTGGGAGGGCAGCCCCAACCCCCGACGGACGGGTACCGAAAGAGGGAGGCGCGGCCACGCGCCGCCGCCGCCAACGGAAGTGGAGCCCCCATCCCAAGGGGGGGGGGGATGACACAGGGGGGCAATCAGCCAGCGGCCCGCGCGGGGGGGGGGGGGGGCTAGGGGACTCCTACTGGCCCGCGGCGAGTCGCCAGCCCGCAGCCGCGAGCAAGCGGCCTGTGCAAGCCGGTCCGCCTGGACTCTCCGCCCGCTGCAAGCCCAAGAAGGGACGGGGGGTCATAGGGACCAGAATGGCGCGCGGAGCGCTTGCCCACGGACATCACCGCCCAGCGGTAGAGCGCGAACCCGTCACTTTGGGCTTCACCAGGACGGCAGCAGTGACGTCACCAAAGGATTGGGACCCGGGGGAGCAGGGGGAGCACCAGCGCCCCTGAGAGGTGCGGGCAAGGGGCACGGAAGGGCCAACAGCGAGGAACCCTGAGCCCTTGGCGCGGGTCCTTCTCTCGCGCCGTGTACACTAATGGTGAGACGTGGGGGGTGGCACAGTGGCTCTCCCATTTCCTGCTTTTCCTCTCACCGCTGTACGCATAGCATGCAAGACCTTAATCGGCTACTTCGTTGCCAAAATTTTCGGAACCATGGAATTTGGCGGTTCCTTTTTCTGGTGAACCTTTCCGCCCATCGAATCTCAGCAACAACGTTGTTCAAGTAAGGAACATGATAAAAACTCGCCCACGCAGCCACCAATTTCAGCGTTGGGGGTTGAGATGGGACAAATTTGCATAGGATCTTACCCATGAACGCCCTTTCCTTTACGTACATTGCACTCACAGGGTGACACTTGGTGAAAATCCAAATACCACATCCCCAATGTGCAAGAACCATCAAAACTGGCAGTCGAACGACAATGATGCCCCGAGTATCACAAAATATGAGTTTCTAGTATGGCCAAGTGCCCAAGTAGTTGCACCACACGCCCCCCCTCCCCGGTGTACCGAGTAATAGCGAGCGCCACCACGTGTTTCAAAGTACACTGGGGGCCTCTTCAGAATCGTGAGGCATGCGGGGACCGCCATGGTCGTAGCCGAAGCACAGGTGAAACGGTTGCGCCGTGTGCCGTGTACAATCTACCAAGGGGAGGAGCTGCACTGGTGACCACCGGGCCTTGCATGGAGGGTGCTGTCAAAGCGCCCCGTGCATCAAGTGTTGGTCACACGCTAGATCCTCACATGGTGAGGCATCGACACTGCCTCATCCATGCTCACGTCTCTGCGCTCGCCAACGCCAAACGACTATTGCTCGCCAAAGGAAAGGAATTATGGATAATTATGCGGAACGATGGGGAATTATGGGGAATTGTGGGGAATCAGTGGGGAATTATGGGGAAGTGCGGGGAATTGTGGGGTTTTATGGGAAATTATTAGGTTTTATGGGGAATTATGGAGAATCATGGGGAAGTATAGGGAAGTATGGGGTTTGATGGAGCATCATGAGGTTGTATGGGGTTTTGTGGGGATGCATCTGCAACACAAGTCGGGAAGATGGTGATTCATGTATCCTCATACCAAACGGCCACGGGTGGCGGAACAACACCGTTCATCAGAAAACTCAAGCATCCTAAATGATGGGCATGTTTCAAGGCGTGTTGCTTGTCTGCGCTGGTCAAATCATAGTAGCTATTGCACCGCTCAACATCATCGGCCGTGTGCAACGTTCCGGCAAACGAAAAAATCACTTTTGGGCCAATTTTTGGCATGCACCGCGGTCCTAGGCCCAAAACACGCCTTCATTTTAGTTGATGTGTAGTTAGAGTCATGTGGAAACCCAATATGTCTTTCAATTTTCGAAAAAAAATTTGACCCCAAGATATGTATTCTGGCCTTGAGCCAGAACGTGGCAGATGAAGTCAGTACTCTAGTGTTTAAGGACTCAGCCTGCAGATGCAACATCCTGGGTTCCATTCCTGGTATAGCCAC
Source organism: Eutreptiella sp. 'Long Island Sound 2002' (assembly GCA_964036045.1). Classification (NCBI taxonomy): domain Eukaryota; phylum Euglenozoa; class Euglenophyceae; order Eutreptiales; family Eutreptiaceae; genus Eutreptiella; species Eutreptiella sp. 'Long Island Sound 2002'. The sequence continues at coordinate 842,938 of OZ038394.1, forward strand.
TTTTGTCACCTACACACGTAGCATGGAGGCCTAGCATAGAATGTCATCATCCTCCGGATGAGTGCAACGCTCCCCGACCCCAAATTTTTTTCGGGGGGTTTCGTTTCCTCCACAGATTTTGGGATCGACACGGAATTTCAGGCTTTTCGGTCTTGGGTCCAAAGCCGGCCCACACATCGGACCCGACATCGGGGGCTCCTTTGGGTAGCAAAAAGCAGGCTATTTTTTTTGGGCTCCCGCCAGGGCACCGGCTACTTTCTTCCAACCAACAATTTTTGGATGCAAAAATTCACAAAAACCAAAAAACCTAAAAAGTTTGTTATTTTGGACCCTCCCGAGTAACATGTACAGTGCTCCACCACGCCCCAAAGGGAAGTTGCCCCGGCTACCAAGGCCACGCGTGGCCAATCATATGTCCCTGATCGCGGGACACACTCACAGAGCGCAGGTTCCCCCCATCCTTGGTTAGCCCGGTTAGCAGGCTAACCATCTATCGCGGATGTTGCTGGTTGGCCGCAGTCGCGGTCACACCTTTCGATTAGCCTAATCAGGGTTATGGTCTTGGTGTATCTCAGGGGGGTGCAGCTTGGTGGGGGGCGGTCTGGGTGCAGTGTGGGGGTGGGGGGGGGGGGGGTGTAGGCAACATGGGGGTTTGTGAAATGGTCTAGTTCCGGGGGGTTGCCTCGCTAACTATGACACCAACACGGGCTGTATTATTGTGGATTCTCCAGAGGTCCATTTTTGTTGCGAAGGTGAATGGCGGCAACACGGCCTACATCATTATGCATTCTCCATAGGTCTGCTTTTGATCTGAAGGTGAATGACGGCAATATATGATCACACGTGGGCATCCCTTGACGACATATGAGGGACTCGTGATGAATCACCAACCCCTCTCCGGTTGCGTCGCACCCTGCGGGCAGCGCACATGGCGACCACCTATGTCAGCACATTGCGTCACACTACGCCGCCGAGGAGAGGTCTCCGCACGGGTGATCCGCGTGGCTCACATTAAAATATGCGTACGAGTGTTTCTGCGTCCGCACAGCGTTGTATTTGGGCACCGTGGAAGGTTTTTGCCAGGCAAAGCAGGTCTACTTCTCACTGACTTTGGACGGCGACAGAAAAATGTTTTGAATACGCAGTGAGCACGGGGACTCCGACTGGGATTGGCGATCCGTTGTGCGCTTATTTACGAGTGCCCAAAGCCTTTGGACCTCCGTGTCCGCCTTTGCTTGTGCCGCGCGTGCTGTGTCCCTCTCACTGCGCAACCGCTCATTCTCTGCTGTCAGCCGGACCACTTTGCTCGCACTCTCTGCGTACTTGCCGCCGGCTCCACGTAGGCCGTGTGTTGGCTCTGCTCAAAGCCGGGATCTGCACAATCTTGTCGCGAAGGGTCTTGTTGCCCGCCTCCGCCCGAATCAAGTTTGCCTCCAGGCCCTTGGGCTTCATCACTCTAGGTACAACCTACAATTTGTCCGCACGCCTCATTAACAACATGGGAAAGCGCATCCGTCAGCCTGTGCACAAGGGCGTCAGTGTCAAGGGAATTGCCTGCAGGAGCAACAGCTGTGCCCTTGCTCTCGCGCTCCACCAACTCCTTCTTCGGCCTCTTTTGTTCCGGTTGCTCCTCATCCCTAGAGCTCTCCTCCACCTAGACATGCGTACAACCACCCTGCATCCCCGTCCGCTTCCGCCCACCACGCGGCCACTGTTGCCTCCAACAGAGGGCAAACATGCAACACAGGTCAGCAACCCCAGCAAGAAGTGTACTCTTGCAACGGTTCCTGGTCAGCAATCCCAATTGGCATCCCCATTCTGCCATATGTTCCCGGTCTGCAACCCCATCGTGACGACACATCCTGATCGGGGATCCTAATCTGCTACACCATCCTGATCAGGGTTTCCGTCACACATCCTGACTGCAGACATAACACTGCGTGGTGCGTGCTTGTGCATATTTTCACACCTGTCCACAACAACAGACATACACCCCATCCCTCAGCGGCTGTGCCAGCAATCTGCCAGCAAGCGTGTCAGAGCTGTATTCGGGTCCGAAATGGGGGTGTCCACAAGCGGCATATCCCGTGCCATACAACTGCTTCCTCCCCACCACCAGGTGCGGCTGCAATACCCCCAAAGCGCTCCCGCGTGGCCACAATTGTACACGTTTGACAGGCCACCAGCATCAGCTTCGTGTTGTTGGGGGACGGCAAGTGCCCGGCTTCATGAACCCCTTCCCGCACGGGGCACTCTACTGCCTTGACAGTCGGGAGTGGAACGTCTACGCGAAACGGAGAGGCGATTGGTCTGGCATGGGGTGCAGCAGCGGGTACGACACCATGGTGTCCACGGGCATGTAGCATGTGGTCATACAATCCAGACGCATTTGCTCATCCGGTTTCAGGGTGTCATGTTCTGCTTGTTGTGCTTGTCGTGGCTGCAGGGTCTCGCAGGCAGGGCGCAGTCTGGCCGCATGGTCCTTGCACATCGGGCTCATCTTGCACGCGTAGCACTTGTCCGTGGGATTCTTACGACACTTCTCCATTGCGCAACCCGCCGTGGCGGACTCCAAAGGGTGCTTCCCGAACGCCCAAAATGGGACATGGATTCCCTGCGCAAATTGATACATGACAGGGAAGTTGGCAAGGCCCGTAAATCCCACCTTGCGCCATTCCCACGGCGTAGGTCGCACGGCTGCACGGAGAGAATGATCGTATCGGGTCGGTGGTTCCCATCAAGGTTCTCCGCATCGAAGACGGCCAACGCGCGGAGGCCACCAGTAACATTTTTCATGTTGCGATGCACACTATGCCTCTCGTGCCCTTGGGCTGCAACATGGGCACAATTGTAGAGTATGTGCTTGCAATCCAATGCCTTGTTAACGATCTCCAAAATGAAGTTGGAAAAGTGCGTGGTGGCAGGAAGGTCGTGGTACGTGATCTCCGAATACGGGATGTCGCCCCGCATCCCATGCAGCCGGGCACTCAAAATGCGGTGATCAGCGACATCAGGACTTCGATGTACACCCGGGTACTGCTGGAAAATGGGATCCCATTGGTCCATCCTAGAGGTGTCCACTGCCGCCACCACCCGGTCCAACATCTCCAAGGGGATGGCCTTGAGGAAGAAGCAGCACCCATACTAGTCCAACTTGGAGGGATCCGTGTTGCGCACGAAACGTGCCACACGCTGCCTAATAACCACTTGGTCCCCATCGCCAAGCCAATGAAGGGGGCCTTGCAAAGAGATGCTCACAAATGTCCCAGAAGCGTGTGCAAGCGTGGTAACCCCTTCAACACAACACTGGAATGCAATAGGACCCAATGTCGGTAGTGACTTCACCGGGTACAACTCCTTGTGCTTGGCAAGCAGTGCGTGTTCCTGAAAAACTAGCAGTGCCTTGGCGAATCCGCGAGCTTGCATCCCCGAGGTCTCAACATCCCCTTGGCCAACGTAGTACCCGTTGTCCGATTTGTCGTGCTTCCCTTGTGGTACGTACGGATCAACCCCGGCACGGACCTTCTCAAAGTCGGCACTATTCAACCTGAGGACCATTGTCTTCAACGTGGGATTGGTATGGAACACGGAGAGCAAGAAGTCGGACACTATCCCCGGCTGCAAATCCATCAACACCGGACGCTTGGCGAAGATGCGACCCACGGTGGTGCCGGGTTGAAACGTCACACGCGTGGGAAGCGTGACAATTTCAGCGGTGTCCTCTTTGTCCCCCTGCCCCGGGGGGACGGCACGGGTACCAGTGCGCTCCGTGGCAGACGCGAGCCTATGAGCAATGCTGGGTGGAACGGACATAAGATGGAGAGCTTTGAGAGTTCTATTGTACCCATTGCAGTGTTTCTTGTGTGTATTTGCGTGCAAATGAAAGCAATGTTTGGACAGGGTGCAATGTATGCAGGTGCTTCGTTGACGGTTGAAGTAATGAGCCGCACAAGTGCGCACAGCAAATGGAGGAACCCCAGACGCCGCCGTCCACGATTTTGATTGTCCAAGTGGCCTATGATGCTTGTTTTGCTATTTCAAGGGGGGGGGGGGGGGGGTAGACTCAACTTTTCCGGCGGGGGGCCATGAGGCAACGGAAACTGGGTTCGCATACGCCCCCGTGTCACAGGCGCATGGTCATAACCACATTGTTCAGTGTTTTGCTTGCTGCACTGCAGCGCAGACCAGCGGGGGGGGGGGGGTTCCTACTGACCCCTTCCCTAGGCCACCACATAGGCAGGATAGGGGCCAGGGAAATGGCACCCGAGGGCTGTGTCAAGGCCCAGCACAGCTACAAGGTCATTCAAGTGTTTGTTTTTTTATACATATCGCGATCTTGTCTTCTTGCCCGAAGGTGGGGGCGAAAAGCTTTAGGGGGTCTTGTCCTGTTGGCAGGAGATGCACGATGCGGCGTGTTGGGTACCCTGCAAACGGATTGTGCCTAATCCCATGTGGTGCATCAACCACCTGGGTGAAGAGGTGTGACCCTCCTCATTCACTCACTGTTCTTTTCAAGAGGGAGATGAGCTCCATAGGAAAGGGTAGCCTCTCTGGTCAGAGGTCTCTACACTCTCCCCATTTCAGCTCGCGGCCCATGAAAACCACCACCCTCAGCGGCACGCTAGGGTACCGGGCTGTAATTTTCTTGAAAAGATCAATCGCTTCCATTATAGCGGAGCGTTTGGCTGCAGTGACCACCTAGAATGTTGAGCCATTGCACCAAATGACCTGTGGCAAATTCAACTCTTTGACCTGCAGAACTGTCCTCAATCGAATTGCACCGCAAACACATCTTTGTTGTCAACATATTTAGCATCAAAGAGGATCGCTGTAGTGTTTTCCTCAGCAATGAGGCTCACAAATGCAACTTATGTTGATTCATGCGCCATCAAAGCATTGTCTCCTGCCCATTTGTGGAGTCAGCCAACAGTGCCGCCGCTGCAGCCCCTTCTACGATTGCAAGCAATGTTTTGCTTGAGCACCAGGCACTCAAGGAAAACGGTTCCCATTGATATCTGCAAAATTGAACACTTGTCTCAAGAGGACCCTCAAATCCCCGTTCAACTGAAGCAAGATTCGGCTTTTCTCCAACGGTCCAAATTGTGGGCGTGGTGTAGACATTAGCAACTTGGACTCCTGTGTCATCTCTCCTGCCGCAACCTTTTTCCAGGTCGGTGTTGGGGACGGAGGCGGCGTTACGTAGTGCGGCTCCTCGATCAGCACGGTCTGTAACGCTGGGAAAATCCGGGTCCTTTAGCAGGGAGGATCCACATATTCGAAGACGAGGATAGTGGCAGCGAGTCTATTCCAAAGTATCACATATCCCATCGGCACCAACCCCAGCAGGGGCTTTCCATGGCAAAGAGATCGGGGAGGGAAAAAAATTAGACACTCAAAAAGTGACCGGAACGGGCTTCAAATGGTCAAATTGCTTTGTATTGTCCGCATTAGGCTCTAGCTGCGCCTACCCCACAACTGTCGTTGCCTTCCAGCCATTGTGTTAGTGTCCCGCGCTTCTTTAGGCCCATTCGATAGTGCGCCCCTGCCTTGGCTTGTCGCTGTTCTTTGGCCTTTTGGACTCTGCAAGGCTTTGCGTACATCCAGGTCAGCGGTCAATCCCTCCCTGGGGTGCTTCTGCACCCCCCTTCGGCGCCTCTCAGTTGGGTTGTGTTTGGTCCTTACGTTGAAAAACTCAGCGGGTACAGGTCTAGTTAAGGTTGACGCTTGAGAAAAAAATGGAAGAAAATTGGTCAAACTGGGTGAGAATCGAAGCGCCAACCAAAAAGTTTGCTCCCGCTGCGTTACCATTCGACCGGCGGTTGTGTGATAGCGGTAAGCTTCCCCACTGCTTGGAGCCTTCTGAGCGAAAACTTTTGACCCCCACCCCCACCCCCTCAAAAAAATGATATCCAGTTTTAGGGGATAGGGGCCTCAGACTCAAAAAATCCATTGGGGGTTGTCCTTATTGGGCAAAATAATGATTTTACAAGGGGTTGGAAATCCAATATCATGCCTTGGGGTATGCTATGCGAATGACCCCAAAAAAGGGGGGGTACGCCCGCACCTGCGCTGGATCTAACAACCTCTCTTCGAGGTGATTTCCCTCTGTCCACTTGGGACAGTCAAGAGGATTGTCTCTGTCACCATTTACCAAACGCAGATATGGCTGATGGCTTTGTGATAGACCGGCTGACTATGTATGCATTGTCTGTCCTGCTCCACATCCCTCAGGATTGATGGCTTGATGACCTGCCCTCTCGGAGTCCACCACACCAAAGAAATCGCACTGCACCACACCGCACCCTGTGCTCCCCTTCAGGGAGGCGCCCTCTGGATGCAGCTGGTTCCTAATGTACTCAAGATGTGAACAGATGTGAAGAACGCTCAAGATGTGAACAGATGTGAAGAACGCGGGTCTTAGTGAGTGGTATTGGTACAGGACTGACTCCCTATAACACCCCAAACTCCCTGCTCAGCACCAGTGGCATGTCTGGGCACGCACCTTCGTGTAGCCCCATCTTCCCCTTGAACGAATGGCTCCAGGACCGTTGGCAGCAAGTTTGGTGGGATCCCTGGGCCACTGTCTAGAACCGTAAATCGTATAATTGCTGCCATGACCGTCGAGGTGGCCTCGAAAGACGGAAAAACTGAGGATGAACTACTATCGCCAAAGGCCCCCAGGAGGCACACCCTTCCGTCAGAGGGTGTGAATTTCACGGCGTTGTCCACCAGCTTTGAGAGAGCGTCCTTCAGAATTTTGCGGTCTCCATTCAGGACCTTTGGCAACAAGGGATCAACCTGGATTGTCATCATCCGGTCCCCCATGTCTACCGAATTGTCCAGCAGCACGTCTTCCAACAACTCCTGACCCAAGCAAAAGGCAGGGACTTACATGGCACACAGGCTGGACCCCACCGGCCACGTCTCGGGAGGGCATGCACACAGCAGCACACGTCCACCCAGGGGAGAGCGCGGTTCCAAACGCCGCCTAGCAGAATTCCAGGGCGCACGTGACGACAAAATGTCACCCAGCCCTTGGCACCGATCCAGATGTTGGTTGCACAAATATGCGTCCACATTGTGTGGAGCAGCCCAGGGCTTGAACAGCGGAATTTGGCCAGAGGAGGACCTCATGCACCACGCCTCCTCTTACTTCCATGTGTGTGTGACGCCCAAGACAGTTCAATAGCATGCTCAAACTGCGAGGCTCAACATCCTAAATGCCTACATGTCATCAGCAAAACCACAACTTCCAAGTTCTTGCGCCTCACAGGCAGGCCGACCAGCACAGTGATGCACAGCTTCCTCATTCCTAGCTGTAGTGGGGTCCTCGAAATGGGTATTTTTTGGGGGGGGGGGGGCGTCAATGAACATGTCAAAGGCGTCAACCTACATCACCCCTGCTGTCTTGGGTTCCCCAAAGAGGGGAGGTGTCGAAATGGTTGCATGACCCCGCCATCCCTCTCCCAAACTGCCTTCATCCCACCTATGAGTCCAAATAATCACCCATCAGCAACAGGTCTCTTGCTAGTAAAGAGCTCAACCATAGATGTTTGGAGTTTGAAACAAAACCGGTTGAGGATTTCTGATTGTCAAAAACACACATGCAATGGCCAATTAGACACAATTTGGGAGCCTCCAAAAAAAAAAGAAGGTAGACAGGCCAAAGCCGCACCACATCAGCAATCTGAGGGCTGCCCCCCCCTTGGAATATGCAGTCTGTGACAGCATCAGCCTCCTCCCACTTCACAGCTCTGTGCTCGGGCTTCAAGGTGACAAACCTTCAGCCTTGACACGGACTTGTAACGGACTACTTGGCCTGGCTACACAACAACGGGTGGTGGTTGACTGCTTGGCGGGTGGCGACCAAGCAACGACCGGCTGTCGTTAGCCAATGGCAGACGGCAAATGACAGATGGCAGTTGGTGGCTCACCAATGACAGTTCGTGATCAACCCTGCTGCTGATTGACCGGCTGGGCCGCTAACCAACAACGGTTGATGGGTCACTGATGATAGCCTGTAGGCACTGCCCTGGGGCAGGGGAAAAGAAACAGTTCCCAAGAGACGTCCCCGTATGGTGTACCAAACTGGTTAAGCAACTGCAGCGCTGCAAACCTGCACATCAAACCACCCACGCTGCACGGTCGTGAGCACAAACAAATCGCCGACCGCTGCGATCGCTCCGGTGTGCTGCAGCGCAGTCTCGGCAGATGAAGCGGCCTGGTTGACCAGCTCCAGCTGGGACCGTGAAAGGGCGGTGGTGCGCAGAGCATCAAGGCTCATCACGGTGGCCGCCACCGGCGTCCGCAGCTCGTGACTCAGCTTCTGCAGGAAGAATGGCATGATCCGCGCTGGACTGCCTGAGGACACGTCCGCAGCGCTGGGGGGCGTTGGGAGGCCAGGTGAGCCTTGGGTGACACTGTGCTGCGTGCTGAAGGTGTGGTCGCCTGCGGGGATTTGCAGCGGCCGCATTTGCTTCACGGCAGAGGGCAGGAGGTCCAGGAGAGAATGCGCGTGGCCATACATGCTGCGGGGCTGGCTGGAGGTACCAGGATCCGCCGTGGCGCTCCGTGACCCAAAACGTCCCCGGAGTCGATCTCTCGTGTTCGAGAGCGTGTCAGTCGCCGGGAAGACCGCAGGAGAGGCTGCACGCGACGGCTTGCTGAGGGTGATGTACCGGCCCCCCGTCCGCCACAACACCCCGACCACGCACAAGGCGAACAGGAGCAAGGAGCAGCACTCCCCGACGGCCTGGGCCGGGGCCGCCAAACAGACTGTGACCGTGCGGTGTATCGCGCATTCGACCGCGAAAAGGGGCCTTCCCTCCGGCGACGCCGCGGATCCCGGAAGGGGGCGATCCGCTGCAGAGACCGACAGCAGCCGGGGCTCCAGCGGGGTCAGGTCCTGCATCGTGATGCTGCTATTGCGTTCCACGAGCTCAAAAATCGGTCGCGGATTCGCGCCGCCCTGCGGCAGGACGGCCGGCGCCAGGAACAGAGCCACCAGGGCCCACACGGCGGAGACGCCACCGTTCGCTGGGGCAGGGCCCAGAACAGCCCCTGCCCCTATCTCTGAAGATCGGCTGCGGACTGTCGTGAGAGGCGTACCGGCAGACCCGGCGCATCCGCAGCAGCTGCGCAGGGCTCTGTAGCATCTCCGGCACCTCCGGCACATGCCTCCGAATACCGGTGGTGACGGGAGGAGCTCCAGGACGTAGTGCGCCAGCAGGATGGTCCTGAACACGAACCCACACCGCACGAGCGCGTGGAAAAGTCGAACACTTGGCGACGTGTATGGCCCCCTGAGGCGCAGCATCAGCATGAACCCCTCCAGCGCGGTCACCGCCAGGAGCACGAGGAGGAGGCCCAGAGGGCCCCCCCGGCAGCGCACCCCGCTGTCAATGCACAACACCACCACGGCCATCACCGAGGCGGCCACCCCGGCGTACACCAACCCGCTGGGCAGCACGTACGGGTTGAGTACCGCGAGGCAAATGGACAGCACGGCGAGGGTACAGCGCAGGAGTCGCCACATCTTCTGCACTGACCTCTGCCGTTGATGACCGTCCTGATCGGGATAAGAGTCATCCTGTGGCAAAATCAGTCACATGAGGTCGTACAAGGTGGCGTGCTCAGACGAAGAATGTGGTCGCGCAGGGCCATAATCAATGCGCTGAATCTGTCACTGATATCTGTGCTATACCGGCCAAAATCAAAAAAAAATTATTCATTGTTTGTTGAAATAGGTGACATGAATTTTTGTTGCGCTCAATTTTGTATGTTGTCTTTGGTTGTTTGGGCAGCAGAATTGATTAATTTTGGCATAAAACGCTTTTGTATACTGTCCCAAGTGGTCTCCCACCTTAGTACGAACCTGCTCCAAATAGGCGTTGCTTCTGAAATTGGCTAGGGTCATCAGCCCTCACCATACTGGGCCTCCTTCTGGTGTACGCCGTTTGGAAGGTGGATCTCAGTCCCAGGCCCCAAACACACCTGACTTTTGGTTGCTCTGTCATTGGGGTCATGTGGAAACCCAAAATACCTCGCAATTTTCGAAAAAATTTTCGTCTCTCGGTCTGTACATGGTCCCTGAGCAGTATTATGGCAGTGTCTGGCAGTGCTCCAGTGGTAGATGCGCAGGTATACAACTTGGCTGGCGGGGGTTCAATTTCCGGACCGATATTTTTTTGGATTTTTTGTCACTTGTCTTGATGAGAAAATTGGTTTGGCGCATGCAGACACAGCAGGCAGAAATTATAGAGCTGACACATAGTACCAAGAAGAATTAATTAAATTTCCTCATTAATATTTTTTTGTATCCTCCTACAATGCACTGCCAAGTGGCTCATTAATTAATTTTCACAGTTGAAATGTTTTCGTATTTGGGTGTTTTGGCCCAAAATCACCCAAATCTTTAATTGATTTCTAATAAATTTCAAACTTGGCCGGTAGACGGCGTTTCTGCACAGCGCCCGATAGTAAGTTAGCTTTCCTGCGACCACCCTGAAAACCACCCACCACAAGGGAAGGAGACGTCTGCAGGGCAAAAACAGCAGATTTAGACAGCAATCTGGCATTTTCACTGGGAAACATGGTTTGTTTTACCTCAGTATCTGAGTTTGTGGACTGAGTAAGAATCTGAGTACCCCCCCCCCTCTTGCGCAAGCACCAGCCAGGTCAGGAAAGTGACAGTCAGACCGGGTCCTGGTGCTTAGACAAGGCGGTGCTTGCGCAGGGGGGGGGGGGGGTAGTTCTGTGTATGGGAACACAGTAGTTACTGCGGTCACCTTGTTCATCGGGGAAAACGGGTCCAAAACAGCCTACTGTTCGCAGAGTGTGCGCACAGCACGGGCACAGTGCATGCACAGCGCACGGTGCGCCTCCTTAGTCTCTTCCCCTTTGAGGGCCCTCTGTATCCGCATCCTGTGGTCCCTTCAATGTAATCTGGGCGATACCAATTCTGCAGAGTTTTCTACCACTGTCTGGATGTCTGGAGTCGTGTTCACTCTGCCCTGACAAAATCAGCACCGAAGTGTCTGGCATCTCGGCCAAGCCCGACTCAATCTTCAGTGCACGCTCCCTCCTGTCTGATGCTGGGCGTGGGGACTCTGGGTCTTGCAACAAAACTCTGAGCTGTTCGTCTAACACTGGCCCTGGCCCCCGATTTGCGTTCACATCAGACGTGCAGATACAGCGCAGCAGCGCTGGCGCAGGATACAGACTTTTTGTTTGAGATACGCACAGGATACATGATACATGACATCCAAGAACGGAGGGAAAAAGTCTTTGCCACCCCCCCACAAGACACACATTTTATCCACAAAGTTCTTCAAGTAGGATTCCTTCGTCGTGTCTCAGCAGGGACTGGGAAACAAACTACGTAGGGCGAAGGGATGTGTTTGGGGGGGGGGGGGGGATGATTTGAGAGACCCACCCACCACAGATTTCTGGAAACCCCAGGGACCCAGAAATGCCCCACCCCCACGGGGCATCAAATGGTCGGTCGGCTGAACTCAATGTCCCCGCCATAGACAATTCCAGCCAATGTTCTCAGCAAGTTCTCAGCAGGTCCGCAACACGTCCGGATTTTCGCTAGGCGGCTGTCCCGCTGCTTCCGCCCTTGTTCTCTTGCCGTCCTCCCGTATGTACAATGGTCCATTACTATGCCGTTTACTCGAGTGGCTGTGGTGCTGGCTCTACCGGTGAGTGGCGTACATTCTGATCAGGGGTCAGTCCCTTGGTGCACCTGCATAGCGCTGGCCCCACTCGGCCAGTACCCCTGGGGACATCGTGTTGGGTCCTTAGGTTGAAAAACCCAGTGGATTCAGGCTCGGTTAAGGTCAATTACACACAACCATACAGTGCTGGGGTTTCGGGGGCTGGTTCATGTCCTAGTGAGCAGTTACTCACAAGGGGTTCCACTGCATGGAGGATCTCCGGGGGGTGGTAAGACGTGATCCTTCCGTATCGCAGGAAATGGTGGACGCCGTGTCCACATCACTGTGTGTCCTACAGGACGCATGGCTCATGGGGGGGAGGGGGGAGGCTGTTTGACCCCACCCACCCACCGACTCACCCTGTCACCCACTCACCCAAAACCAAAAAAGGAGAACGCACCCCCAAAATGTCCCATCATGACGGGGGGATGGGGCGGGGGGGGGGGGGGGGGGGGCTGTTTGGACGGCCACCCAGAAATTCGAAGCGCCCCCCCCCCCCCGTCCCAAAGGCCGAACACTAAGCACATCCCTGGTAGGGCTACAAAAGCAGAAAGCTGTGAGACATCTGCGGCACACACATGTTGGTACACACATTGATACACACTTTTGCAGCTTGGGTACACTTCGGTACTGCTTCCATGGGGAGACGGGGTACTAACGAGCGCATCCCCCACGCTGCAATCTGTATCCTAGAAGGGACAATTGGTCTTCACGGTGAAAAGGGACCAACAGGAAGGCAAGACCTTCTTTTGCTGATGATTCCCCAGTAACATCACTTTCTCCAACTCTGCGCAACGGTCCTCCAAAGAGGTATTTTGCGATATCAATCGTGCCATCTCTGTATCGTGCTTGGCCTTGACTTGAGACGCCAGCTGAGCTTTAGACTGCAATCTCTTAATATCCAAATCTTGCTTCACCTTGGTTTGAATTGCCGTCTTAGCTTCACCCTCCATCTTTGCAATTTGAGTATCTTGAGCCAACTTCACCTTGCGTGCCGTCTGGGCTTCAACACGCAGCTCTTCAAAATCAGCGTCCCATTTGGCCTTGGCTTTGCGTGCAGTTTGGGATTCTTCCTGCAGTCTTGTAATTTGAGTGTCTTGTTTCCCCTTGATCTCCCGTGCCGCCCGGGCCGCTTCCTGCATTGTCAAAATTTCAGAATCTCGTCTCTCCTTAATTACCTGGGCCTTCTGGGCCGCTTCCTGCAGTGTCAAAATTTCAGAATCTTGTCTCTCCTTCATCACCCGGGCCTTCTGGGCTGCGGCCTGCATCTGCAAAATATCAGCGTCTTGCCTCTCCTTTAGCTTGGCTGCCAACTTGGCTGCCGCCTCCAACTTCGCAATCTCAACGTCATGTTTGGTCTTCATGTTGCGTTGCACCTTGGCGTCGGCCTCGAGCTTTGCAATTCGGGCCTTATCCTCCTGGCGTTGCTCAGCCATTTCAGCTCTCCCAAATTGCTGTGGCTGCAAAGAGCACCCTGTGCAGTGCACACGAGATTGATGTGCAATTTTGTCTTCATGGACTGCATAGATTTCTGCACACGTATTCGTAGATTTCTTTGAACTTCGCCCCAGCCCACATACAATTTTCAACTGTCAAACCTTTTGTCAAGTGTGGAAGGGAATGGTACCCCGCCCGCCCCCCCCCCCTTGTATAAGCTACGCCAAAGTCCCAAATTAATACGGTCTCTATGCCTACTGTCGCTTGGACACGGGCGTAGCTTGCGCGCGACACATACAACTACCAACACTGGGCGCCCAGGTGCAAAAAGAGAGGATTGCATGGTGAGCTGGTGCAAGAAAGGGGTATATAATGCAGAAACACCCCCAAAATCAGAGCTATCTGGGTTCAAGTGGGCAAACACTCACAACAAATGTGTCCATGACTCTATGTCACTCGCAAATCCATCACCAAACCAATGTCTTGTGTGGCTGCACTACGTGTGGTACCGAATTAAAATTAGGTCCCAAAGTAATACGGTCCCTACGCCTACTGTAGCTTGGACAAGGGCGTAGCTTATACAGGGGGGGGGGGTATATGTAGCCACTGCGCAATTGATGAATTTTGAAGGAGTGTGTGTGTGTGTGTGTGTGTGTGTGTGTGGCCAATCCTCTTGATTGTCAATGAGGAAGGTCCAAATTTTCTTGGCGACAACATTGTTCTGCACACACTCTAACAACCACATCCCATCTGCTTGTAAGCTGTCGACCCCATGCATGATCCAGCAATCATATGCACATCATGCCGTGAACTCAACCCTTGACAGAGAGCGCACTGATCAGCACATGACACAGACGCGGTCTTTCTGAAGCAATTTCAATCCAACTATGAGGGGCGTACTTTGGGTTAGCTCCAATGGAGCATAATGGAGGGGGAAGGGGGGGGGGGGGGCAGAGGGGGTCCTTAAGGGAGGTTCTTCATGGTGTCCTGCTGGGGAATCCTTCGAGGGGAATTGTCACAGGGTCCGCGAGGGGGTCCTTCATGGGATTCTTCAAGAGAGGACCTCCACGGGGTGCTTCACTCGGGTACTTCAAGAGGGTCCTTTAAGGGGGGGCTACACGGGACCCTTGCAGCAGGATCCTTCCTTCAAGGGTTTTGTTAGGGTGGTCCTTCACAGGGCGCTTCAGAGTTGTCTTTTTGGGGTGTCACTCTGGTGCTCTTTCGCAGTGGCAGCAAGCAAGCATGGGCGACTATGGGCTATAGACTGTGGACTGTGCATTTTGGAAACCAGAGAGATAAATTGTCCAAGAAAAAAGACGAGGGTTCTGGGAAACTTGCAGGGGGTTTTAACTAAAAAGGAAGCCACTGCAGGAATTGGATTAAACAATCACATCGCATAGCACTGCACCGAAGCCCACACCACACCACACCACACCACACCACACCACACCACACCACACCACACCACACCACACCACACCACACCACACCACACCACACCACACCACACCACACCACACCACACCACACCACACCACACCACACCACACCACACCACCCTATGAGGCCAAAGACCGAGGTAAGGGAGGGGGTCCCCGGCCAGTGAGCCTCGGGACTATCCAGTCCCGCAGGGCCGGGGCCTGCGCCCCCCGGGCTCTTGAAACCCGCAGGGCGGGCCGGCTGGAGGGCCTTCACACAGCTTTTACGGCCGACACTCCAGCCCTTCCACTCTGCGTCCCTGAGCATCTGGTCTCCAGAGGCCGAGGGGACTAGGACCAGCGCGACACCGGCCTTGTCGTAGGTGGCCTTGGCCACCATGGGCGTGGTGATCACCAGGGGCGACCCCCCGGGCGGGGTGAGGGTGGCCCTATGGTCCCCGAGGTCAAGCCGGGCGGCATCTACGGGCTGATACCGGCCGCCCCGCTTGATGCAGACCTGCACCGGGGTGGGGGGGGGATGGCTGCCGGGGTGCCGCGCGGGACATGCACTGGGCCCATGACCCATGACAAACCACTGTTTTTACCCAGGATATGAAGCCCTCATGGGTCTTCACACCGTACGTACTTGGAAGGGTCCATCCCCACAGGCCCATCAGCGCAGAACTTATGCCCATGTCTGCATGCTACTACCTGCACTGACACGGTCCCCGCTGGGGTGGGCGCGGCGAGTGATGGAGCATGGGCCTGAGTTTGTGTTGCGCTTGTGAGACCGGGATCTATGGAGGGAAATTCAGGGATTCACGGTAGGGAATCGCCAGATTTGCCATGCATGTGCATTTCTGATTTCAGAATATTTTTATATTTGGGTGATCACTGCCCGCCCGCCCGCCCGCCCTACACAACGAGTTGTTTCCATACACTCACGGACACTCACACACGGAACCCACAGCCCGCCAAAAAGCGGCCACTGATGGAGCACGTGCCCCCATTTGTGTTGTGCTTGTGAGACCAGGATCCAGGGAGGGAAATGTCGTTGTGTTCCTGGACAGCGAGCGTCTGTCGGCAGTGGGGTGCCGCATGCGAGCGGCGGGCTAGGGTACCGCTCCCCTTGTTGGCCCCCACTCCCCTGAGAGCGACGACCTCTCCCCCCACTTGGCCCAATATGCCAAGAGGACGCGCGAGCTGCTCCAGCTCGTTGACTTCACCCTGCAAGTCCCCTCTTTCTTTTTTTTTTTGGCTGACTCCAGAAGTTCAAAGAGTACTCAAGACTGTGCTTGGCAAAGTGGGCGTCTCCAGCATATGATACAGTGGATCCCCGCAACGCGGGGCACATGGCAAAGACCCAGGGTTCACATGCGTATACCAGAGGGCTCTCTGATGCGGTAGGCAAAACCGCCACGCCATATGGCAAGCCTATAATGCGTAAGATTTAAGGAGGTAAGACATGCTGGATCACGTGTGTGCCATTCCCCACACGTCCTCAAGAGAGACAAGCTTTTGGCGCTTTGCAGGGGCCATGACCGGTGGCGGGCGTTGGCCCAGGATGCCGGGCCTTTTGCGGCACTGACGTTTAGGCAGAGGCGACTCCACCCGGTGGGCGGCGCGCTCAGATGCCCACAATTGGCTCATCACCGAAAAGAGCTGAATCCTTCGGTTATGCCGCTCGTAGTGCTGGTCTGCGGAGGTGGTCCACACTCTAGCACGTCGCAGAAGGGAGTGCCAGTGCCGTGATTGCCGCACCAGATCATCTAGCACGTCGCGGTATGAATCCATCAGTGAGGCCCCGAGAACGGCACGCTGATGCAAAAACCAAGGCTGGGCCAGATACTGCATTGCCGAAGCTACCTGTTGTGCCCCTGGGTCTGCGGTACTGGGACAGAGGCACTGGTCGAGATATTTCACCGCCCATGACCTGGTATGGTACGACTGCACCCGGTCCCATGTGCGCACCGCTCTACGGTGGGACGTCTCTTGAGAGACGCGGCCATCCCGCCGCGATGTTCTCTCCCGGGGCCCTGTGTACCCTACTTGATTGCGGAGGACAGAGTCCGTGGGGTTTGGTCGTACAGCTCTTGGGCGCAGCTTTGTGTACCATGCCGGCACCGCTGTGGATAGCGTGGGCGACACCTGTGGGTCGCGGGGGGGCATGGTGAGTTGGCCGCGCAGTTGGCACACGCCATGTAGGGCGTGGTACTGGTGCCAAGCCACTCGCTCCTTGAGGTCTACCCGCATTGTTCGGGGGATGTGGTCCCATAGGGACTGTGGTATGCGAAGGCAGGAAACATGGTGTAGGTCCGCCGCCGACGCCCTGTTCCACCGTTCCGTTACCGTATCTTGCCATGGTCCCCAGGTGCTAAGCCACATGTTGCGAAATGCGACCTTCCAACGCATGCAGTGGATGAGGCGCTTGTGGACAGTGGTACCGTGATGGAGGGGACATATGGGGCATTTGGGGGTGGTATGGTCCCACGGCGCGCCCGTCCCATCCCATCGTACCTGGCCCCAGAGCCATTTAACCCACAGCATACGTCGGTCCCCGCGCATCGGCAGCCAAGATACCCAGTGCGCACCGTCGAAAGTGACAACTCGCCTCCACTGGAGGATCCATTTCCGCGCCGGAGTGGGGGCGGGCCCGCCGCACATTGCAATATCTTCGGGGCGCCTGGGGTCGTAATCCGGCACGGGTAGGCGCGTGGCCATCTTGGCGAGCCGGTCTACTTCCCCATTGCGCCGAATTTGTTCGCGTTCCTGCGCGTTACGGGCCTCCGTCTCAAGGCGGTGGCTGGGGATCCAGTCCGCGGCGACGTGTTTGTGTTGCACCTGGTCGCACACTTTGTGGCGGATGTCGGCGTCGGAACATTCGTGCGTGGGTCGGCGGTGTGCGCATTTGGTGACGGCCATGTTGTCGATATATTGAGTGTCACCGTCAGATGCGATGGCTGCGCCAATGGCTGCTCCGTACATTTCAGCCCTGTAGGACTGCTGTGGGCCCGCCACCCGGGCAAGGATGCGAAGAGGCCCTTTTGTCGCTGCTGCGCCCGCCGCCTGGTATTCTGAGCCCGCAATCTGAACTGTTTGAAGGCTGCCATCGGAGTACAGGGACGTTCCGGTTGGCGGTTGCTGGTTTGAGTAGCACGGTATACCCGCGATGGTGACAGGGCGGTATCCCGCAGGCACCGTGCCCGCCGAGGGGTCTTCGTGGTACCGGTGTGGGGCAATGTAGTGGCGCGTGTGGAGGGCATCCCCCACCTGCTCTTTGCGGGCTGACAGGAGGACGCCGTCATCGGAGCTTTCGCTGTCGATGAGGTTGGGCCCCCCGGCCGGCCGCGGCGGAAGTGCTATGTGAAGTGCGGTGCGAGCACCCAGCTGGGTGAGTATAGCCAGGTAGTTGCGAATAGGTACCGCTCGGGAGGGCAAGTGTTTGCTAAGGTCGCAGCCAATGGATCCCGGCCGTGAGCGTAATGTGTTCTGTACCATTGTGGTGAAGCGTGCTCTGTGGGCCCAAAACAGTTGGTGTAACCCCATTCCGCCCAGGCGGTGAGGGGAAGTGACATGGAGGACGTTGTATGATTTGTGAACGTCCACCTTATTGAGTTCCATGCCCTCCGCCATAAGCACAAACCGCAAGCACATGGAGTCCATGGTTTTGAACATTGAGTCGTTGGGGAGAAACAAGGTGCGGTACGTCCATCGTGGGATCAGGACGGTGTTCAGTAGCTGCACCCGCTCGAAAGCGTTCAGTGGCAAGTATTGGTATCGCGCCACATCAGCTGCGGCCGTCCCCACGAAGTCATCACGTGCCTTTTGTTCCCAGGTCGGATGTGCCAGGAGGTGACCAAGGTAGTGGAAGATAGGGGGCTGCAGCGGCAATCGCGCATCGCCCCAAGTGATGGCGTCCCTGGTCGGGGACTCTCTTCTCGCCACACCCTGACGGCGCGAGGGCGGGGCCCAACGGTACACCTGTGTCTTTGAAGGGTTCGTCTTGAGGCCCAGTATGGCAGACAACTGAGTGACGCGCTCCAGGACGTGCTGCATCTCCCGTTGGTTCGGGGAGATGATGGCGATGTCGTCGACATAGGCCAGTATGGTGCTGTTGGGAAATTCCCTCGTGAGAGTCTGGTGGAAGGCCTCATACACCAGAACAAAAAGGGCTGGGGACAGGGAGCACCCCTCCTTGATGCCACGGCGCAACGGAAAACGAACGTCTCCGTACACCCCCGTGCTGTGCGCGTAGATGCTGGCCACCATGTTGTAGATGCGGGCCGGGGTTCCAATCAGCTGAAGTCCGTAGGTGAGACACTCATGGGGCATGCTGGGGTAAGCTTTTGCGATGTCCAGGAGGCATACCAACGCTCCGTCCCCGTATTGGTACAAAAGCATCGACATGCGGAGGGCTTGTTGTGATGTGGTATAGCCTCGCCTACATCCTGCTTGAAGCTGCTTGGGGGTCGGAGAGCGCCGCGTCGATGGGCCCTCGCAAGGTTTCCAATATGAGGCGGGCAAGAATGGAGTACATCCCCGTGGCTACGCTGATGGGCCGGTAACTACGGGCCGCCTCAGGGGGGCCAGACTTGTAGATCATGGCTATTCTGGCCTGCAGCCAGTGGTGTGGCACATTGCCGCTTTCCCACACATGGCACACCGCTATGTAAAGGTCCCACTGTAGTTCCCTAGGTAACCACTGGTACAGATGTGGCGCCACGTGGTCCATGCCTGCCGCCTTGTTCTTGGGTTGGCGTAGCGCTTTTGTGAAAGATTGCCAGGAGGGAGGATCGGGGCTTACTGGTCGTCCTGGTTTTAAGACTTGTGACAGAAGAGCCTTGGCCTCTTCGTGTCTCCATGGTGGGTCCCCCGCGAAGTGCGGAAGATGTTCGGCGGCCGAGGTCGTGTCCGGTTGCGGGCTGGTCGTGCGGAAGGGGGTGATCAGCCACCACTTTAGGGCATTGAAAAAAGTAGAGCGGCCGCGTACCGCGCATTTTCGGAAGCGTCTCAGGTGTCGTTGGGCCCGTTTCATATTATTGGTCGCCCTGTGGTGTGCCCAAGCCTGCTGGGCCCTCTTGGAGGTAGGATTGCGGTGCAACTCGTCAGCCAGCTGGTGTTCGACCGCATCTTGAACTGGCTGTGGGCGGGGGTGTGCTTGTACAAAGCTGGACGCTGCGGCAATGATGGCGTCCACCCTGTCCAGTGGGTGCATGATGTAATCTTGATGAGTCGAGTGCGCCTTGGACCATTGGGACATGTGGCGCAAAAACTTGCGGAATAACGAGGAGGGCCAGTGCGACACATTGCCAATCACCGACGGCGGCGCCGGCCGCGGCCCCAATGGGTTCATTACTGTGACTCTGACCGCTTTGTGGTCACTCGCATGGGGAAAGTCGATGGTGTCCGCAAAGATGGGGGGGGTGAATGTCTTATGCCGTGGGAGAAAACAGGACAGCGTCCAAGCGGCGACCCCGGCAATGTGTGGCGAGATTTTGAGGGTCGCTATTTGGCGCATGTGCCAAGATCGGGTCCAGCAAGGCTCCGGATTCGAGGAGCGGGTGCCAGTACCTGGTTGGCTGGGAAGGACGTCCCCACACACAATCGTTGAAGTCTCCCATAAGGATGCCCAGGTCCGGCAATTGTGCAAGCCATTCGTCCAGCTCTTCACGTTGGTCCCGCGAAAATGGCCCGTGGATGTTGGCGATGACGTACGGTGTGTGGCCAGGGAGAGCGATTTTGATGGCGCGGGCCTGGCTCCCCATGGAGGGCAGTTTGGAGACGTATCTGGATATGGAGTTGTGGACGAGGAATTGTGTGTCCGGGTTCTCGTCTCCGTAGGTAATTGGGAAGGTAGTCGCCATCCATAGCCGCTGTCCAAGCTGCATGATGGGATCCACTGCGGAATCGAAACTCCTGTAGGGCAACCACTGCGGGCTGTTCAGCGATAATCTCCGCCACGAGGTGCCCCCAGCGTCGCCGCGAGAGGAAAGGTCGCCCAAATTGAGTGTCAGGAAGGATAGGTCTGGCCGGGGAGGGGGGCTGGGCCCTGGATTGGCCATAAAGGTGGTTTGCTGAAACGTACAGACGTCCACCACCGCCTGTCGTACAACCATAAGTTCTTCACGTCAGTGCATGCATGTGCAGTTCAATCACACAGGCTCCATGTGTCCCCTTCTTGGTTGGGGTGCTCCACTGGATTGGGGTGGACGTCATTGGACAGACGTATCAGCCGCTGTGCCAGATCCCATAGGATGAGGCCCGGCAATCGGGGGCGCGCGCAAGTGTTTGACATAAGGGTGCAGTGTGCGGCTGAGTCACATGGTGCTGGGACGCACAGCATAGAAGGTAAAAAATGGTAGGAAAATGCTGAGCATATTGCTCAGGATATTTGGGGATGCTCAGCATTCATGCTCAGCAAATGGGACTCATATTGCAGGGTTGATCTCGGAAGTCCCAGCCAAAATTTCTTCCGAGCTCCCCCGGCACGGTCGGCTGGGAAGCCCATGGAACATTCCTACCGATATCGGTTGCGTTTTGGGACCCGATCTCGCTGCCAAAACTTCCGAGCATCTTTCTGAGGGATTTCAAAAACTTCCAGGCGTTTTTCCATTGGTTTTTTGTACAATGACCTACACCGTTCTTGGTTCCCAAATCCCACACCTCAGCAAAGAAACACACAAAAAGACAAGCATGACCGTTCACTTACGCTTGAAATGTGAATGCTCAGTGCCTTGCCTGTTAATTTCAGCTTGAACTGTGAATGCTGTACTCTCCTTGGCTGAGCATCTGCACAGGACAGCCATCGCTTGACATGGCATCAACATCCACCACCACACGGCGATACTTCTTGGGTTGAGGTTGGGGTTCAGGGTTGTCACTGGATGATGAGGAAGAATCTGAGGCACTTACTGTGGAGGCACCAGATAGGTGCACAGCATCATCATCCGAATCATTATCCTCGGGACTGCTGCTGCTCCCACTATCACTGCTGCTGCTGCTGCTGCTGCTGCTGCTGCTGCTGTTGCTACTGTTACTGCTGCTACTGCCACTGCCACGAGGGCACACAAGTTGCTGCTCAATGTCGCTATCAACAATGGGTACACGCGCCAACTTCGTACGTCTCATGGGTTGAACACACTGCTGCTCGTTCAAACCCGTAGGACCTTGAAATGAAGCAGCACTGTCTTCGCCCTCCGAAGGGGGTACAATATCAACTGTCGCAGGGTTAGAAACTCGGCTTTGAGGGATGGGCCCCACACGTCCCCTACCCTTTCCCTTGTCCTTCAGCGCCTTACGGCGTGCAGCACACGACTTAAATGTGGCACGGCTCTTCAAACCCAGTTTGGGCCACTTGCAGACAGCTTCCCTGTCCAGTGGTACCCATTGACGGACACCAAGCTTTGAGCCACAGGTCCCACACACACATACCACATCACTCTCGGGATTTGCACCTGGAAAGGCGCATTTCACCGAACGGGTGTCTGGGTGCATATATAGGGAGCAACCACCTCCATCCTGGAAATGCAGCAAATGCTCTAAGAGGCGTTGGAAGACCACATGCCACACGGCATTGGCAGCAACCATGCACGCCTCCAGAACAACATTTCGTTGCACGGGCGCCCAAATTTTGGCACAGGGGATCTTCTTTTTTTTCTGCACGAACTTCTGATACAGCTCATGCTTCAAACTTTCACTAATACTGGCATCTTGCCTGGTACTAGTGACGAGGGCATATCTCTTGGCCACCCTCAGATCCCGCTCGCCGGCCTCATCGGAATACAGCATGGGTGTCCATGGATTAAACCATGTGTGGGACCACCCATGCATATATAAGGTTGCAGTGCAACCTTCTTCAGCAAACTCGGGGATGATGTGCACAATATATGTGTACAACATCCCCATAGCTTGCCATGTGACAGTTGCCAGGTTATTACAACCATAGCATAGATGCACCATGTGGCAAAATGCCACCACCAAGGAATGGAAAGGCAGGGGGAGCACCATACCCCCTGCTAGTCTGCCCATGACTGTGCGGGCCTCGCGACCTGTGAGGCTAATGCCTGCCTGGAATCTACCTCGTACGTGACGCATGTGCTGCCTGCTATCAGGTGGCAAAGATCCAGGATCATACCTCCTTGCCACATGTGCTATGACCTGGAGTAGCTCATGGTTGTAGGGCGCTGGTAGTGTTCGACCTATGACACCCAGGATCCTGGAGGCTGCTCCTTTGGTGTTGTGCAATACAGGTTGCACAATATATACCTCTTCCAGGTTAGAAACCCCCTGAAACTTATGGGACCCACGCACACCATTGAGACATCCCCCTTTGTGCAAAAAGAGTTCTCCCGCCCCATCCTTATTCACCCAGGGACACGCCACACAGCCCTTTTGCCGGCACTCCGACCACAAATGGTGGTGATCGGCAGTGATTGCCCCGAGCCTTATCTGCAGGGTGGTGTTGTATACTGCACCAGCATACTTCATACGTTGCTTAAATTTACAAGAAGGCAGGGCTTGTAAGGCCTCTGCACGTTTGGGTAGCCACTGGCAATCACTGACCTTGGGAAGCTCTTGCCAGGTCAACATGTCTGTGCACCTAGGCACATTGCCAGACGTTGGGAACCAGTGTCCCTGGAAATCAATTATACTGATTTTTGTGTTAATATTTGGACGGCCCCGGGGCTGGTAACCGTCGGCGTAGAGGCCTAAGGTCAGGGTGGCATGGGGTGGTGGGGGTTTCTGCCGGCCTTGGGCAGCCAATGAGCCACACTTCTGTAGCTCCCCCGGCACGGTCGGCTGGGAAGCCCATGGAACATTCCTACCGATATCGGTTGCGTTTTGGGGGGCCGATCTGGCTGCCAAAACTTCCGAGCATCTTTCCAAGGGTTTTCGAAAACTTCCAAGCGGCGGACCGAAGCATATCGCATGCACGTCGGTACAGATTTCCTAAAATTGCCACCGGTAACCGGACAATATTGGTCTCCCTTTCAATGTTCTGTGCTGGGCACCGGTGGTACATGTATACAAGTGTCGTGCACGTGCGGTGGTGTCCAAATGGGTAGTCCCACATGGATGAGTGTAAGCAATAGGACGTACCAGCCCGGCAGGTTAGAGTAGTGCCACCTGTGTCGGTGTCGTAGCACGCGCCGTCGGCGTCGTGGCGCGCCGCTACTATGCCCAACGTAGCACCATGATGGTAGTTGAACCACATGCATCGGTGAACACATAGAAGTGACCCGGCCGCTCCATAGCAGCGCATACAAGAGGAACAGGTAAGGGAGGGACTTGATCCATCGTGCTCTCCGAAAAGTCCCGTGTCTGGCGTTTTTTGTGTTGCCTGTGGGATGAGGAGGACGTGTCGGATGTGGAAGAGGACGAGGACGAGGTGTCGGACGGCCCGCGTTTGCTGCCCACCGCGCATCGCATGAAGACGGGCACCCGTCCCAACATCCGTGCGAGGCGTTGGCCTACTGCTCTGGAGGGGCTCCCAACGGGATCAGGGACAGCAATACCTGGGCTGGGGTGCAGCAGTGGGACGTGTTCGCGGCCCACTATCCGTGCGAGGCGTTGGCCTACTGCTACAGAGGGGCTCCCACCGAGATCGGGGACAGCAATACCTGGTGTGGGGTGTCGCTCATAGGTCGCCACAGTTGACGAGTCATCAGGCTCGCTGCCAATGTTGCATGACGCCTTGAGCAGCGCGTGTGCTGCAAGGAGGGCTTTGAATGTGTGACCGCCTGCGGGGCTATCAATGTGGAATATCCCGCTGTCGGTAGGGTCTCGGCCAGTCACTATGGCCTGCAGGTTGTAGTCCAACATAGAGAACATGGCCAAACGACCGTGTTGGATCTCTACACCCATGAGCCGAGCAATGGTGGTAGGGTCATCAGTCAAACCCGGGGGATCAAAAGTAGTAGGGGTGTGGGCATCAGAGAGTGGGACCACGGCCAGGCGACCGTGCTGGATCTCTTTGGTGCTAATCTCAGCAAAGGTGGCCTGGGCATCAACGATGCCCAGGGGGTCAAAGGCAGCATCAGGATGTCCCGCCACAGCACTCTGCACACTGTAGACCATCATAGAGAACATAGCCCGTCGGGCGAGATGGTCCTCCTCAGCCCCATGAAAATCCTGTAGCAGGTCAGGGGCTGCACCGGCAGGGCCATTCTGCTGCAGGGCTGCAGCAATCGACTGCATCTTAGTGTGCATGTCCTCTGCAATTTCTGTTTCATAGTCACCAGGGCACTCTTCTCGGATCGTGGCTGCAAAATCAGCCTTAACTGCCTCCAGATTGTTGCCCAACTGGGCGGCCTTGGCACTGTCTTCAGACAATCCAGAGCTGAGCACACCAGAGCTAAAATCTGTGACCAGTAGACTGGAAGTTGTGGGAGACGCTGGCCCTCCAGTGAGGGATGTGCTGGTGCCAGGAGTTGCAGCTGACGAGCTGAACCCAGGCATTGTCGATCCAGAAACACCAGAGATGCTCGTCCCGGTCACGTTGCTAGACGTACTGCCGAGGCCTGGCGTGTAACCGCCGAGGCCACTGACGCCCACTGTCCAGCAAAGGGTGCTGAGAATAGTGGGGCTGCGGGGGAGGGGACTACCCGAGTTGTTTGAGCTGCCCACGATGGGGGAGCCTCCAATCGTCGTTCCGCCAATAGTGGTGCCCGAGATGGGCGTCTCGTCGGTGCTTGTTCCAAAATAGTATGGGGAGCCGGTGGTGTCGAACACGGCCACGGGGGAAGGAGCGAGCTGGGTACCATAGGCGCTGGTCAGACAGTTCACGGTGAATGGGTCGGCGATGTGGGAGGCCCAGTTCTCAACGGGACCCACACCAGTCACGATGTCCTGCACGTAGTAGCCCAGCATGGAGAAAATAGCCAAGCGGCCATTCTTGATTTCATTCACCTTCAGCTCAGCCAAAGTATCAGCATCGTCAGCCAAACCCAGTGGGTTGAAGGCTTCACCAGGGCGGAGCACATCGCCCAGAGGACCACCATTCACACAGTATGCCTCAACGGCACCCATCAGGACAACCTTGTAGGCCAGGATGGCAAGGATGGACTGGGTTTGCACCAGGTTGGAGCTCCCAAGGTAGTCCAGACCGCCCTCAGAGAAGATTTGAACACCAGCCTTGATCCATATAGGCTCACCGAACTGCACACCAGCGTACTTGGCCAACAACTCCGGGGTCAAGCAGCCCAAAGTGCCCAATATAGCCCAACGAGCGTGGATCAGCTCGGCCTCACGGGAGGCGACGATGGTGGTGGGGTCAGCGGCCAAGCCAGTGGTGTCCCAACCGTAGTCACCAGGGTACTCACCAGAGAGGTAGTCAGGGGTGGAGGCATCGCAGAATGAGCCCAACCACTTGTTGCGCGCAGGGGCATACCAGGCGGCCAACTTGTCAGGCATATTGCCAGAGGCAGCAAACATGGCCACTGGTCCCTGGTACTTCAGCAGGTTGTCATGGAATGCAACGGCGGCGTCGGAGTTGGAACCGTTGACGACGAAAGGGCTCTCCAAGTGTGCGGTCAAGTTTGCGCTGGGACTCTCACCGGTGACGAATGCCTGCATGTAGTAGCCCAGCATGGAAAACATAGCCAAGCGGCCATTCTTGATCTCATTCACCTTCAGCTCAGCCGAAGTATCAGCATCGTCAGCCAAACCAAGAGGATCGAAGTCTTCACCAGGGTGGAGCAGATCGCCCAGAGGACCACCATTCACACGGTAGGCCTCAACGGCACCCATCAGGACAACCTTGTAGGCCAGGATGGCAAGGATGGACTGGGCGTGCACCAGGTTGGAGCTCCCAAGGTGGTCCAGACCGCCCTCAGAGAAGATTTGAACACCAGCCTTGAACCACACAGGCTCACCAAACTGCACACCAGCGTACTTGGCCAACAACTCCGGGGTCAAGTAGCCCAAAGTGCCCAACATAGCCCAACGAGCGTGGATCAACTCGGCCTCACGGGAGTCGACGAAGGTGGTGGGGTCAGCGGCCATACCAGCGGTGTCCCAACCATAGTCACCAGGGTACTCACCAGTGAGGTAGTCAGGAACAAGGGCGTTAGGAGTGCGTCCGTCCGATCCCACAGCGGCAGGTGTGCCAGCCGGGACGATCGGGTAACTCCCATTCAGCCCCTCTTTGGGGTCTTCCATGGACGAAAAAATAACATCGAAAAAAAATAGACACCCTGCAAGTCCCCTCTTTCTTGCTCTCCAGCTGGGAGGGAACTGTGATCCCCGCCCCCCACCCACCGGGGTTGGGGATCACCGTATACTACGTGATCGAGGGGAAGGTGGAGCTCCGATTCCCGACCCCGGACAGGGGCACCCGCCCGGGGTGGTGGCTCCAGGCCATTGTGTATGCGTATGCTTGCCTTGCCCCACCTCCGCCCCGAGGAGTGCCCCCGGACGGCCGGGCCTTGGTGCTGGTGACCCGTGACTCATGACTCGCGTGTACAATACATCCCAGGGGTGTAACTCACGTCCTCCAGTACACGCTCAAAGAAGCATGTCATGTCCTTAGCTACACTCATGCAGGTACCTGTGTCAGTGCTGCTTCAACATGCTGCCCACCCCTGCGGGGACCGTGTCAGTGCAGGTGGTTGCATGCAGACATGGGCTTAAAAACCTGAGCGTCTGGGCCTGTGAGGTTGGTCCTATCTATGCACTCTCAGTGGCATGACACCGAAGGGCCTGGGCGTGGGGTACGCCACCACCCTGGTGAAAAAATTTGGATGGAGCTTTGTCACCGTGGTGGGGGATAACACGGCGGCCATAGCCAGTGCTAAGAAGCTGTCTGCCACACCGAGGGCTGTCACCCAGAACAAAATCCTACGTAGGATCTTCAATATGGTGGTTTGGGACCCTATTGCACTTGTTTTGGGTCTGGACCTAAAAGCTCCGTTCCTACACGACACACCCACTCTGTACAGTCCCCCCCCCCCCCGCCTCTGCCGCGTCTACTGCCACCCATGGTGCACGAAGGGGGGGGGGGGGGGCGTCAGACATTGTCCCATGCACAGGCACCGTCCCAATCGGAAAACATCAACCATGCTAATGGTCATCATGCGTGAGGGTTTGCGAGCGAACCTTAACCCTCCAGACTTCCACCTGTACCAGCCGAACATGAACGCCGTCATGGCCCACCGGGTCACAAACAGCCATTGTAGCCGACCTGTTACCCTCTCCATTCTTTTTGGCGTCTGGTTGGACACCGCTGCCCTTGCCACTGCCGCCAGCACCTTGCGGATTGTTCCCGGAGTGTTGCGCACTGTCCCTCCGGCCAGGTCAAAAGTGTTACCAATCCAAGCTTCGTTACAAACAGTGCAGAGCCATGGCGTGGAAAGTTTCACTTGGGGTGGCGAATGGGCTGAACGTGCCCTGCTCGGAAGCATTCCGGGCGCTGCAGGTGGTCCTACTTAGAGCACGCAAACGGCTCTACGAATATCACACGCAAGGACCGTGGATGAAGATGCTTGTAGTTGCCATAGAGCAACTGCCGAGTTTGGATTGGGATCTGTTGAATGACGATTACGATGGATATAACGGAGAGCCAAGGGAAGGAGTTGTATCGGAGGACATGGCAGATGCAGATAGTGGGCTATGTGGGAGCTATGCCGTGCCCCTGGAGATCTCGAACGACTGTGTGTTTAGGTTATGACGCCCCAAACGCCCGGCGGCCACCGAATTTGGAGCCCAAGACGGTTGCCCACGGCCGCCCTCCCCATATCGAGCGGGAGGAGCCCGTAGTTAAACGCAAGCGCGGGGACCGCAAGGCCCACCGGGCTGGGGCCTGGCAGGCCGCGGAGCCCCACCGCAAGCCGCCAACCCATGCCCCCACGGGGACCCGCCCGGGTGATGCTACGCACACAACGCCAGGCCTTATGGCCCACCGCCAGCAGGCTGCATAATCTCCCTGGGTGGCAACCCACGAACGCCCCACAAGAGGCAGACGGAAGCCACCCAGACCACCCCGGGTCTCGGGCGCGAGGCGGGTGCACCCTTTCGAGGGGCGGGCGCAACAGCACCGCAAAAGGGATGCGCTCGCAGTCCTCCATCTGCAGCCGCCGCCTTGTGAACCGTTTCATGTTAATGGACGGAGCGGTGGGTGGCAGAGGCCTTCTCGGGGGTGAGATGCATGGGTATCTCACTTTCTGCTCCCACGCCCATGCGGTGGCTGCTTGCGCGGTGGTCACTGCTGCCCTACGTACGGTTGCACCTCAGCCGGGGCAAGGGCGGGCGCAAGTGGGGATGGGATGGGGGCACAGGGGCACAAACGGGGGCGGCGGCAAGGGGAGCACAAGCAGTCAGCGCGCGGGAGACTCGTGCCAGGACTCTGTAGAGGGCCATGTGTGCGGGGCGGTCGTGTTGCAGGAGAGGAGGGGGAGGCTGTGCCACCTGTCCTCACTAGGGGTTGCTCACCGTTCTGGAAGCCTAGGCGGCCAGTACTAGGGGGGCCCGGGCTCCCGGGGGGTGGTGCCTGGCACTGGGGCGTGCGGACACCTGACACAGTTATTAAACGGACGTGCCCGGCCCCTGTCGTGCAGGGCTTCGCACCCGGCACCCAGCACATGGGTAGGAACTGGGGAGTCTCCCCGGACCCCAGATCGGACACTTACCCCCAAGAAGAGCCTGCTCCCGAAGGCCCTGAGCAGGCCTAGACGCCGGGGGATGACTACCTCTCCCCCTCTCAAAATGGAGGGCACGCCGGAGCACGTACATTCCGTGGGGTACTTGTGGCTCAATGTCCGCTGAAGGTACCTACAGCAGCGGCTATCGTCGCAGGACCCGCATATGGCAGCGCGCCGCCCCACGGTCCTCATCCTGGCCGAGGCCCAGTCCAAGAAACGCTCAAGCCTGAGGTGGTGAAAACTGCGCCGGAAAGCGGCTGTAGTGGCCAGCTGCGCCAACGCCTGCCCCACGATATGGTAGGTCCTCAACCCCTCCAAGGGTCGGCCCCTAGCCAGCCAGGCCCCGGGGTTGGGGCCACGGCTCGTCCCGTGCCCGCGCCCCCCGTCGGCTAGCAATGAGCTGTCCCAGGACCTCATGGAGGTCAACCCCCTCTGATGTTGACCTTCGGCCTGCGCTTACGCTGCTAGGCCAGCCCTGGTAGCCAGCTCCCAATCTACGGGTGACCGACCCCCCGCGCCCCCGGCCCTGGTGAGCCCCGAGGGTGACTGGCGGGACACCCCTCCCACGCCGAAGAGCCACGGGGCTGAACCACTCCTGGAGTGGTGCGATGTGTGCCGCAACCGTAGCCCGTGCCCGTGTGACCAGTGTGCTCCACGGCCTGACCCTTTTGGGGGACAGCTCGGGGCCCGCCCCCGATGCTAGTGCTGCGCCTGAAGCCCCCCGGATGGATCAGCCCATGCCGTCCCGGATGCCTTGGCCGGTGAGGCCCCACTTGCCGACTCGGCCCGTCAGCCCCCCCACATTGATGCAGACGCCTCCCAGGGCACAGCCACTCAGCTAGCAAATCTAGCGGAGGGCGACACTGAGGGCCTCAGCCTCCCTGACGTCTCGCAGCAAACGGACGCCTCAGACGCCGACCCCGAGCCGGCCACCGCAAGCCCCCCCCCCCCCCCCCGACGCCATTGCGCCCCTAGAGCACAGGCGCGACACGTCATTACGTGTTGGAAAGCCGAAGCATGGCAAGGGCCGCGAGAATGCGGCCCATGAGAGGGCGTTGAATACGAGTGGACATGAAAATGTGGGCGGCTTGTGCACGCATGGTGTGGTGCTGAAAAGGTACGCGCCACACACAGCACGGCAATGAACCGTTGAGGTGTCCGGCAGCCGGAACTTTTGTTGAAATGTTGAGACGCCTTTGCGCCACCAAAGGCGCCATTGCGCTCCCGAGGTTCGGGTAGGACACATCCTCAAGTGCCAAAGAGCAAATGCTTGACAGGGCCACGACCTGCAGGGCAAGGGTTAGAGACTAACTGGCACTGTGGGAGGGTGGTGGGTGCGAGCTTACCTCAGTGTCCAAAGACCGAAGCCAAAGTACAGTCTGCAGCCACCTGGCGTGGTACACAACTGGTCTGCGCTGCAGTGCAGCAAGAAACACACTGAACAATGTGGTTATGACCATGCGCCTGTGACACGGGGGCGTATGCGAGCCCAGTTTCCGTTGCCTCATGGCCCCCCGGCACCGGCGGCCAGCATGAGTCCCGCCTTGCAGCCTTCATCGCTAACACCGCTCGGAGGAGGTAAATCCCATGCAGGGCCATGGACTCAAGGATTCACGGTAGGGAATCCTTAGATTTTCCGGCATGTGCATATGTGATTTTACAATATTTTCATATTTGGGTGATCCCTGACCGCCCCTCCCTACTGCATCCCGATGAATCAAGAAGCAAGGGCCCATATTCATCCAGTTCGTACTCACTCAAGAACTCCAGACATTCATCAACAGCAAAGGAGTTGACTGGGTGGCCAGAGCCGCAATGGAGGTCTTGAACACAATCAAAGAGGCGTGCGTGGACAAGAAGGAATGGCTACGTCAACTCAGAGAGGCAAGCGGATTCACAGGCAATGATTCTGAGTTACTCAAGGCGATCTCTGCCTACCACGCGGCCTACGCGCAAAGAATCAACATCCGATCTGGCAAATTTAGATCCCTCGCGGAAGG
This sequence comes from Eutreptiella sp. 'Long Island Sound 2002', assembly GCA_964036045.1. Lineage (NCBI taxonomy): Eukaryota > Euglenozoa > Euglenophyceae > Eutreptiales > Eutreptiaceae > Eutreptiella > Eutreptiella sp. 'Long Island Sound 2002'. The sequence goes on from OZ038394.1 coordinate 874,146, forward strand.
GGCGGGACAACAGAGGCGAGATGTGATGTCGGTCAAGGACCTCACTCTCAAACTTCGTGGCAGTGGCGTTCGAGGTATTTCTGTCGGCGGTGGATGGACTAATCCCCACCAAAGCATCAGCGGACGTGGGCCTCAAAATGGCAAATGCCTAAGTGGAGAAATACATCTCCGGGGACATGATCCGAACTATGTTAGGGGAGGTTGGGTTCACAGACCACGACATCTTGCGATTGCTGGCAGCGTGTGCCCTGACAAGGAATTTGAAATCCGAGTTGTAGGGTCCACGGCCAATGTGACTTTTGTGCGGAACGCTAAACAAGCGGAGGATGGACATAACTCTGCTCCCGTGGTCGAGGAGCTGAGCAGGCATATAAAAGAACTGGAGTCCAAACTGGAAGAGCATGAAAAGGAAAAGGTGCACCAAAAACCGTCGGAAGAAGCAGTGGAAACCCTGCTCCGGGACGAGGGTGTCCCAAAGTGGATAGAGAAGCTTGGAGCCGCCCTCATTCGGCTATTTAGAGAACCAACAGAGCCGGAAGGGCTGAAACTGATCCAGCTCCTCAGCAATGAAGTCTGGGCAACAATTTGGGATACAAAAGAATCCTACGCCAGCAAGTACCACCAGAAATCAAAGGATGGCCAGGAAGCTGTAGGAAGGAATTCGAAGTCGCAAGGATCTCGGTCGAGGAAAAAGCATGACCTGTCGGTGGAGCAGATGTTGGACAAGGGAGGAAAAAAGTACAGAGAAAAAGCGAGAGTGGGGTACTTCTAGTTCATCGAGTATGAGGGGGAAAAGTTCTACATGACGAAAGCAGGCGATGCGTACAACGTGCAGAATGACCCGCCAGAGAAGTGCAGAGAATGCAGCAAAGGACACTCGGTTTGGACCCGCGACGTGGTTTGACAAGGCGAGATCCCAGGCAATGGAGGGAGCCTGGGGTCTTTGTCCGTCTCAGAGACGGATCCCGGAGAGACCGGAGACTCGGAAGGGAAAACCCCTGCGTCATGCCGCGGGGGGGGGGGGGTGTGAAATGTCTCGGTGTCATGTCACTGGGACCGAACCAGCAAAAGCACAGTGTGTTACACAGACAACATTGCACAACACAAAGGGTGCGGAGGAGAGGAGAGCGACGTGAACAACCGGGTAGAAGAAGACAATCAATCGGGATTCCCGGAGTCATGGCCAACCTACCGCACTGTGGCAACGGTTTTGAGAGGCATCCTACAACAATGTAGAGCCGGTGAACCTCCGGATAAGCGGACCATACTGGCCCTTGCTTGGAAGACGTCATCACTGGGAACGTTCGCATCAGGGTTGCGAAAGCTCGGAAGAAGGCATACCGCGGCCCCAGAAGAGCCAAAATGGAAGCTCCTTGAGGAACAACTCCAAGAAGAAATGGCCATAGCGAGGAGCCCAAGCAGCATCACAACAGTCCTGTCAGCGGCAACATGGGCGGTGTCTATGGGAACCGCAAAGCATACGGTGCCCAGATCCTTTGGGCAGTATGTCAAGGGTGAGGAGAACGCCTGGGACGATAGGAAGGTCCTGTGGGGGTTGGGTGAGGCCCTGCAAACAATTGGCTGCCCAGGCCAGGCACCCTACCGAGTGGGCGGTGGTGGCAGCAACGGTACTGTGGACGGTGGCGGGACTACGCGTCGGAGAGATGGCAGGGATCAAGGTCAGAGGACCGGAAGCAGGCACGATCACGTTCTGGGACGGTGAACCGCAGAACGTGCTCGTGGAGAGTAGGGCCCTAGGCGCTCAGGTGGGCCCGGTTCTTACATTGGTGGGCAATCCGAAAGTTGGGCCGCACCCAGCACGACAAAATCTGCAGTGGGCCGCGCCGGCTGGAACGGGTCATGGCCAAGCTACTCGCAGGGTCAAAGTGGCAGGAGGTCCGCTGGCATGGATGGCGCCGACTGTGCGCCGGAACCCTGTACCAGGCAGGAACCCCCGAGCCTAGCATCAAGGCGTGGTGCAGGTGGCGGTCCACACAAACGGCCAGAGGGTATGTGGAGTGCCGAGAAGAAGTGACAATCAAACTTGTCTCCCAATGGCCTAGAGCCCCAAATGCGGTGAGCAAGAACATATTCGCAAAGAGGTCATCCAGACTTGAAATCCACAATGTACGGCCAGCGGGGTTGTTCCCCAACGACGTTCTCAGCTATAGCGACGACAGCAATAACAGCGGAGAGTGCGACTCAAGTACTTCCGGGGGCAGTGACACCCAGGCCCGACCCCGCAGACCAGTGCCCACGAAGAAGGGCTGTCGGGGCCCAAGGGCCTAATTTGGTTGGGCGTAGCAACAGCCGGCAAAGTGGATCACCTACCTGGACCCGGCCAGTGGCCGCGAGGCATGGAGTGACCAGCACCGACGGCTCCGTCTAGCTTTTGGTGCTTATCAACAGTGACTTTGCCTGCAAGAACTCGCACAGACCGCGCGTGACCACCTGCAACAGGGCTCTATCCCTTCCCAGAAGCAGGATGTCATCTAGGTAATGGAAGTACACCACCCCACTGCCATCGAATCTGCCCGTGTATCGCCTGATGAGGTCCCCCAGTGTTTCTTGGGCAATAAGCGGGGAGTGGTTCCAGCCAAATGCAAGTGAGCGAAAGACCGCGTGTTCCAAGCGGAACAGGTCCCTCACCCTAGCCGGCATCCTCAGCCACTAGTAGAAGTTCGTTAGGTCGATGGTGCTTCCAAACACGGGGCCTTGCCGTCTCATTGCCTCGATCCTATTGAAGATCTCTGCCACCGTCGGGAGTGGGGACCTGCGTGGTTTGATCATGCATTCCTCGATCAAGTTGCGCATGTACACGATGAATGCGCAGGTCTGCACGCGCTTTGGCTTCACAAAGGCATAGCAGTTGCTGTCCATTACGTTTGCCGGTGTGTGCACGAGGCCAATCCTCAGGAGCGCCTGGAATGACAATCCACATAGTTTTGTCAGCAGGTGGATTGGGTACTTGGACGTTTCCCCTTTCCATTTTCGGATGTGAGCGATCACATTCGAGGGGGCCCGGCCGTTTCCGGGCTCGGGGAACGGCAACGACGCTAGTCGGAATCACCCTGCCGCCCCTAGGGCCCTCCCTGAGGGGCGGTGCTAGCTGGGCCACGGTCACGGCAGTAGCTGCAACGGGCGGAGGCACGGTCATTACCACGATGGTTGTAGTCCGCGCCACAAGCGACTCGCCTCACCGATCGGGGCGCGTCATACGGTAGACACGGCGGTTTGCCGCATCATCATATTTGCCGGAGCTGGCATACACCCAACCCGGGTGGTGCTCACTATCCCCTCTAGGCCATGAGGCAACGGATACTGGGCTCGCATACGCCCCCGTGTCACAGGCGCATGGTCATAACCACATTGTTCAGTGTTTTTCTCGCTGCACTGCAGCGCAGACCAGTTCTGTACCACACCAGGTGGTTGCTGACTGTGCTTTGGCCTTGCTCATCTGTACACTGAGGTCAGCTCGCACCCACCACCCTCCCACAGTGCCGGTTAGTCTCTAACCCTTGCCCTGCAGGTCGTGCTCATGCTGCCCCTGTCTTGCTCTTGCTCTGTGGCCAGGCCTGTTAAAAACACCGCCCACGGACCCTTGTGGGTAGGTGGGCAGCAGTTTGATAAAAGGGTGTTTTTTCCCGTTTTTCGGCGTTTTTTTGTGGTTTTTCTGAGGAAAATATTGTTTTTGTCCTTCACTATGACCTGAAATGCATTTTCCACGACATTTAAAAGGTTTTTAACAGGTTCATAGCATGGTGTCACTCAACAGCTCAACAAATCAACAACACAAACCAGAAAAAAAACATTGTGTTGCTGCTTGGTTGCTTCGGCCATATGACCCGAAGTGGCGTTTTCCCACCATTTTCAATTGTTAGTTTGTTGTGTGCTGCTACTTTTGCATTGAAATATTCATGTATCACGGCAGTCAGGGTGTTTTTCAGGTGGGTTTGCCCAAGGACTGCCGGCTGAACGTTATCATGTAGCTCACTGTTATTTCCGTCTGCGTTATTATTTCCTGTTGTGCTCTGGATGGTTACTGTTATTTCTCGGTGCGCTCTGGATGGTCACTGTTATTTCCTGGTGTGAGCACCCACCTTGCAGATCACCTCCACGCGATAAGGAACCTGCACTGTGCATGCGACATGCACCCGGTGCTTGCATGACTTGCATGGCCGCATGGCATCCCCTGGTGGGGAGTTGCACACACGACACACACAGCGGAAGCATTTGGCCCCTTGTGTGCACAGTGCATGCACTTGTTGGCCACAGCCGGGGCAGGAAACAATGTCTCCGAGGAGCTTGTCCCCACAGCAGCCACATGCCGCCAACTCGGATGCCGGGGTAAAGAATGTCAACACCCCACCTTGGCGTTGTCCCGAATCACGTGCCATGTCCTCGGAGGTTGCGGGAAGTGAGGGGACATCCGCATCAGGCGAGGTAGGGCGGGACTCCCAGCCATTGCGCGTCTTGCCGTTCTTGGCCGCACGAGACTTGGATAGCGAACAACTCAATACCCTGCTCCTTTAGGTGAGCGGTGGCGTCGGCAACAGAGGGGAAGTAGGCCCACGCCTCGCCTGCTTCGGGGCGTAGCCACACAGGAGGCATGGACTAACAAAGGAAGCCTGGAGACATGGGAGAAACAAAACGCAAATGCATGTGACAACGAACAATAGCACGGGACCCTTTTGTTCACTAACAGCCTTCCTTTAAATAAGACGTGACACCCACCCACTCACCCACCCACCCACGTACCCGACTGAATGGGGGGGAACAAGCACGTCGCGTGCACAGCCTGTCGCGGGCACTCCTTTTTACCAAAAACCACAACAGCAACTGTGGGGTTCTAGCGTTACCCCCTTCGCATCCAACACAAACCACAAAGCATCCTAGCCCCTTTATGGGCGTGGGGCAGACACACGAATTGTGGGGATCTAGCGTTGCCCCCTTCGCATCCAACACAAACAACAAAGCATCCTAGCCCCTTTATGGGCGTGGGGCAGACAGAGGAATTGTGGGGTTCTAGCGTTGCCCCCTTCGCATCCAACGCAAACCACAAAGCATCCTAGCCCCTTTATGGGCGTGGGGCATGCACACGTGATATGCAATGCCATGTAAACACACGATGAATACACATGTTACATGAAACCTGCAACATAAGAAAGAAAGACGTGGGGTGGGACGGACACTAAGCAAGACCATGAAGACAGCGCGGGTAAGCTGACGAACCTGTTCAGACCGGTGCCAAATGCGAACAAAAAACAACAATTTGGTCAAATTGTGAAAATTCTAGTTTTCAACAAATGCCGGAAAAGATGGCACATGCGCAAAAACAGTCAAAAAACACTAAAAAAACACCGAAAAACGCCGGGAACCGCGGGGAAAACGGGGGGAAAACAAGAAAAACTAAAAAAACGGCCTTTTTTTCATCTGACAACGTGGCGGGGCACCTATTAGCACAGGCCTGTCTCTGGCACGTGAGGACGTGTCATACCCGAACTTCGAGGGCGCAAAGGCGCCTTTGGTGGCGCAAAGGCGTCTCAACGTTGCACCAAAAGTTTTGGTGGCTGGACACTTCAACAGATCATTGTTGTACTGTGGCGCCTACCTTTTCAGCACCACACCATGCGTGCACTGGCCGCCCACATATCCATGTCTACTCGCACCCTACACCCTCACATGGGCCGCATTCTCGCTGCCCCTGTCATGCTCGGGCTTTCCGACACGTAACAACGTGTCGCGCCCGTGCCCCGGGGGCGCAATGGCTGCCCGTTGTTTCGCCATTAAACTGCTCTTTGCTGCCATGGCTTCCCATACACCCTGGTCAGCTCGAACCCACCACCCTCCCTCAGCGCCGGTTAGCCCCCGACTATTGCTCCGTGGGTCTCTCTCCCACTCTCTCCCTCTCTCTCTCTCTCTCCTGCCCTCTCTCTCTCTCTCTCTCTCCTTCTCTCCGTTCCTCTCCCATTGCGTCCCACTCTCTCTCTGCCTCTCTCTCTCTCTCTCGCATAAATGGGGTTTCCGGACGTTCGGTGGATCTCTATCCCCCTCGGGGTTCGAACCCTCCTCTACAGGACAGAAGAGGTGCCGTATACCCACTGAGCTACAACGAGTTGTTATCCGCATCACTTGCTCCGATCGGTCCTACTCCCCCCTGCGTGCCATCCCCTGTCAGGCATATCGCCTTTCGCATGGGGGTGTGCTCAGCAGCGTGTAGAGGAACCGCACAGCGTCCCCGGGTACCAGGTCCGCCTGCCTGAAGAGCGTTCTCTGGAACAGCCTCAAGCAAGAGGTCAGCTCGGCCCGCCAGCCACACATGCATGCAGTCTCCAGTTCTTCTCACAGAGGAGGGCACCGCCCTGTGTCCCTCTGCCGTCGGACAGTGGAGGATCGCTCCCCACTGGAACGGATGCCACTTGCCTGCACTTTTGGGTCGCCACTGGACCTGCATGTTCGCCAGAGCCTGAGTCTTCAGGGTCCACTTGATTTGGACCATCACCGAGTAGAGCTCCTGATTGCTCATCAGCAATGGTTCCCCATGATTGTCCACAATCTCACAGTGCATCCTGGTGCTGTGTGGTTGGTCCAGTCGGACCCAGATCTGCCGATTGCGGGCCCAGGCCATTGTGGTCAGCTCTGTTTCGACTGCCCTCAGTCCTTCGTTCGCAATGGCGTCCAGCTGGCTCAGTGCTTGCACCTTGAAACGCTGGCGTTCTTGCTGAGGCTTGACCTTCTTTGGGGCTAGCTGGATTTGTGTGTAAGGGCCATGCCGTTGCTGACGTGTTCCCTGCTCCTTCCATGTCCTTCCCGGCGGCATTACGCCCGGAAGCTCTTCCGCGACAGGACGCGGGGTGTGTGCCGGAGTTCAGACGCTTTTGTTGTCACTGCTGTGTGCTGCTGCTCGCCGCGACAGGACGCGGCTCTTGTGACGAAAAGCTCTGCGTCAGAACGCAGGTTTCAGACATGCAAGCATTGTTGGGCTTGAAACCTGTGAGATATCCGCACCAGAATGCAGGGGTTACAGGCTCTATCGTTATTGACCCTGTCCTGGGTTCTTGCTTTTCCTGAGCTTTCGCCTCTTACGCTGCCGCCTGGTGTCGCTCACATCTGTGCTGAAGGACAGTGTTTCCGCTGCGGACCGTTCATTCAACAAACCTCCCTGGTGTGTGTGTCATGTCCTTATGTCCTCACTTTCCGAACTGCTCGAGGTGTATGGACCCATTCCACGTGGTGCTGGTTCCCTGGATGCTTCTCCTGTCAGCTCATCACTATCCATGGGTGCGATACCCAGGGATGACCAGAGTGCTTTGGTGTCCTCTGATTCGGATCCTGATCCTCCCCTCAACCCTACCGTGGATTCCGACCCTGATGATGACTGTTGTGCAACATGTTGAGACCACAGCGGGCTCGAGCACATGCCTTCCATCGCCAATCCATTTGCCACCTCCTTCCCCATGCACGTTGACATGTGCTGGGACATGCTCCCACCTAACTTCTCTTCTGGCGTCGCCATTTCCTGGAGCAGCATTTCCCATACGGGAACGTGGACCTGCAGCTTACCACACGTGGTTGTCCATCCCTTTGACTTCTAGTGTTGGGCCGTGCCAGTCGCTCCCTGATGCAGGTGCTGTGAGTCGGTGAGGATTGCCAGTTTTGGCACCCAGAACCCCTGTAGGGCTTCCAGTGCTGCCCGAAGCTCCGCTCCGTTGTTTGTTTGCCTGTGGCGTGTCGGTACGTAGCCGCAGAAACGCACCTCAGGCCCTTGCTCATCTTCCGCTACGAATACGCCAAAGCCACCGGCCCTGCGCATGTCCTTGTGGCCCAGCCTTTTTGATGACCCGTCCGTGTACACAATCCTGTAACCCTTTGCAACCAGTTCTGCAATTAGATCTTGCACTCCTTGTAGCACTCCCGGGCCTGCCTGCCTGGGGCGCTTCGGGCGTGATTCTGTTTCCCTATGCCAACTGTGCGTGTCCGCTGTGCGCTCTTGCGTGAAGCACTCCGTGTGTGTTTGCCACCATGCACTCAATCCCCCATGTACTCGCACTTCCCCTTGTCGCGGCTGCACTCCGGTATCTCGAAGTTGCTCCAGTGACTGCTGGAAGCCTCTCCACTGCTCCCTGCGCTCTCCTGAGTAAAACCCCACCCATTCACACAGCTCCCTAAGCCAGGTTGTTAGGCACGATGTGAACACCGGTGATGCTCCTGCTTTGACTTCGCATCGGTATCGCCAGTGGGCACTTCTTGCCGACCACATTGCCCAGCCTTGATTCGTGTTCAGCAACCACTCCTGGTGGTCGGATTCCATCATGTCTCGGACTGCAGACTTCCCGTTCATAGTTTCCACCGGGCCATAGTAGTGTTGTATCACCGCCGCCGCCGCTTTAAACATGGCGATCGTCACGCGGTTCCGCCGCGCGCAGCGGGGCCGCCTAGGGTGCCGCGGTGTTCCATCTGATCGCTACTGCACTAGGCCTAGTGCGACGGTTGCGTGGCCACCAAGGGGAGCGCAGGGTTCTCCAAGCGGGGGTCCACGCCTATCCCGTGGCCTCGCAGGTATGCCAGCTGTATGTCATGCTGATCGGGAGGCGGTGCCACTACATGTCGCTAAATCGCTTTGCTTCGGATCTCCAAATGGCCGGGGAGGTTTTTTCGAAAATGCCTAGGGCCAGGCTCAGATATGCCTAGGAAAACCAACCATGCTTGGGGATTTCCCGGGCGGGCACCGGATAAATCCCGAGCGATTTTTGGAGCGCCCATGGCCAAATTCGCCGGCAACGCGCACTACGTACGGTGCGCCCCAAAACATCCAAAAACTCCTAGAATGTGCAAAAAACGCACGTGTTGGGGGCCTCCGAACAGTTGGGCATGCGGCCCAGGTGCTGAAGTCCGACATTTGCACCGCAGGGTTGGGTGTCATCGGTTTGGCTATACCCCGGCCGCACAAGGGACCTCGGGGAGTGGGTTCCTGCCCATGCAGTTTTGATGCATTCCCCCACAGTAGTCATTGGTTCCCACGCAGTTTGGATTGTTTCCATGCAGCCTTGATTGGTTCCCATGCATTTTTGATTGGTTTCCATGCAATTTTGATTGGTTCCCGTGCCATTTTGATTGGTTCCCATGCAAGTTTGATCGGTTCCCATGCAGCTTTGATTGTTTCCCACGCACTTTTGATTGGTACCCACACAATTTTGATTGCTTCCCATGCAGTTTTGATTGGTTTCCATGCATTTTGTATTCGGTTTCATGCAGCTTTCATTGGTTCCCGTGCAGTTTTGATTGGTTCGCATGCAGCTTTGATTGAATGCCATGCAGCTTTGATTGGTTCCCATGCAGTTTGGATTGGTTCCCATGCAGTTTTGATATGCTTTTATGCGGTTTCGATTGGTTTTGATGCAGTTTTACTTGCTTCCCATGCATTTTTGATTGGTTGCCATGCAATTTTGATTGGTTCCCATGCGGTTTTGATTGGTTTTCATGCAGCTTTGATTGGTTCCCATGCTCTTTTCATTGGTTCCCATGCAGTTTCGATTGGTTCCCATGGAGTTTTGATTGGTTCTCTTACCTCCAGGAACCAATCCAAATTGCATGGGAACCCATCAAAACTGCATGGGAACCAATCAAAATTGCATGGGAACCAATCAAAACTGAAAAGGAACAAATCCAAACTGCGTGGGAACCAATCAATACTGCGGGGGAATGAATCAAAACTGCATGGAAACCAATCAAAACTGCATGGGAACCCATCAAAACTGCATGGGAACCAATCAAAACTGCATGGGAACCACTCAAAGCTGCGTGGGAACAAATCAAAAATGCGAGGGAACCAATCAAAAGAGCATGGAAACCAATCAAAGCTGCATTCGAACCAATCAAAATTGCGTGGGAATGAATCAAACCTGCATAGGAACCAACCAAAACAGCATAGGAAGCAATCAAAACTGCATGGGAGCCAATCCAAATTGCATGGGAACCAATAAAAGCTGCATGGGAACCAATAAAAGCTGCATGGGAACCAATCAAAAAAGCACGGCAATCAATCAAAATTGCGGGGGCCCAGTCAAAATTGCACGACAACCAATCAAAGCTGCATGGGAACCAATCAAAAATGCATGGGAACCAATCAAAATTGCATGGGAACCAATCAAAGCTGCACAAGAACCAATCAAAACTGCACGGGAACCAATGAAAATTGCATGGGAACCAATCAACACTGCATGGGAACCCATCAAAATTGCATGGATACCTATCAAAATTGCATAGAAACGAATCAAAGCTGCATGGGACCCAATCCAAACTGCATGGAAACCAATCAAAAACTGCATACTAATCAAACCTGCAAAGGAACCAATGAAAATTGTACGGGAACCAATCAAAACTGCATGGGAACCAATCAAAATTGCATGGGAACCAATCAAAGCTGCACAGAAACCAATCAAAGCTGCATGGGAACCAATCAAAACTGCATGGGAACCAATCAAAATTGCATGGGAACCAATCCAAACTGCATGGGATGCAGCCAAAATTGCATGGGAACCAATCAAAAATGCATGGCAACCAATCAAAACTGTGTGGGAACCAATCAAAGCTGCATGGGAACCCATCAAAGCTGCGTGGGAACCAATTAAAACTGCATGGGAACCAATCAAAACTGCATGGGAACCAATCAAAACTGCGTGGGTACCAATCACTACACCGTAATCTTTCACTTGGTCGAGAGATTGGATTAGTTTGGACCAGACCTTGGAGGCTTGCACAGTAGCTTCCGCAATCGCCTGGCAGTCCACAGAGGCTACACATGACAGGGGATCTGCCGGATGCGGTGCAAAATGGGTTTTTAGTTTGTTTTGTGCAGTGTTGTGCCAGTTTGCGTGCGGAATTGTGTACCTGTTTGCTCAAGAAAGATTCCCATTCGCTGTCCTGCAGTCCTCGATGTCTCTTCTTTCATCTGGGTACCCCTTAAATGGTGCACCATCAACCCCCCCCCCATCGCAAATCCCAACAAATCGGCGGAACAAATCGGCGGACCAATTTTTCAGCAAAACAGGTTCCCGGTGCCCTGGATCTCAGTCCCAGGCCCCAAACACACCTTTCGGTTGCTCTGCACTTGGAGTCATGTGCAACCCAAAATATCTCTCAATTTTCAAAAAAAAAATTCTATTGCCTTCGGCAGTGCACCTCGAAGAGAGGCTGACAGTCAGTTAGACAGGCCAGCAGTCAGTCAGACAGAAACACACACTTTGGGTTTTTTGTCAGCGGCAGACACGGGTCCAAGCAGTGGGGAGAACAACTAGACTCAGAATTGGCAGTGGCCGAATGGTAATGCAGGTGGCCGCAGACTTTTTGATCGGCGGTTCGAACCCTGGTGCGGCCAATACGGCAGCGGCGCCGCCGCCGGCGTCCAGCGACCAGGATTCGAACCGCCGACCGAAAAATCTGCGGCTGGGTGCGTTACCATTCGACCGGGGGTGGGTTTGACATACTTGCGTCTCCCATTGCTTGGAGCCTTCGGAGCGAAAACTTTTGACCCCCCCCCCCCCCCCCCCACACCCCCCCACCCCACCCTCAAAAAAGTGTTATCCAGTTTTAGGGGATAGAGGCCTCAAACTCAAAAAATCCATTGGGGGATGGTCTTATTGGGCAAAATAATGATTTTACAAGGGGTTGGACATCAAATATCATGCCATGGGGTATGCTACGTGAATGACCCCAAAAAGGGGGGGTATACGACGCCCGCGCCTGCGCTTGATCTAACAACCTCTCTTCGAGGTGATTCATCTCCCGATCCGTACATGGTCTGTGACGAGATGTATGTCAGTGTCAGCCAGTGGTCCAGTGGTATATGCCTTGGTCTAAAATTCATTGGCGGTGGCTCAGAAGCCAGAAGCCCCAACAAGTGGGCAGAACGAAACGGCCAAATCACAGAAACCCCACAAATCGGTTCAATTCCAGGACCCCCCCCTTTTTTTTGCACTTTTTGCCACTTGTCCTGTGAAGAAAAATGGGTTTCACTGCACAACAAAGCTTGCTGGAAGAAGATGAATGCACACAGGCTTCCCATTCCCATTGAATTGTGTGCTGGGTGGGTGTGCAGCAGACCCTGTGGCTCTGATCTGCAACCAAAGCTGTCCTGCAGTAGTCAATCTGATGGGACCCTGTGGCAGACCCTGTGGCAGCAGTAAAAGACTCTGCAACAGACGCTGAGAGGGAGTACTCGCACTGTGCGCGCACCGTGTGTGCACCGTGCGCGCACCATGCCAAGTATTTGAACAACTTCCCCAGCAGATGGTCTACCAGGAAAGGGGTTGTAGATGGAACCTGGTAGGCTCTGAAGTGTTACCATTCCCCCTGGTTGGCTCCGAATGGTTGCTGTTATATCCTGGTGCGCCTTGGATGGTCACTGTGAATTCCTGACGTGCCCATGTGGACTCCAATTCGATGTGCTGGTGCCCGTGGGTGATGAACAACGCGCCCATTGACTTCACACTTGATTTCCACGAACTACCCGCATTCGGACGGTGCTTCAACAGTGGCTGCAACTGGGGTGCCAGTAGAACGGGTGTACGTGACAGTGACACCACTGGGAAGCCATGAAAGAGACATTGCTGTGTGGGAAAACGAAATAAAGGATGTGGGCAGACAGTTTGTGGCCTTTTGCCCTAACAACGGCATGCAGTACCCTCTAAATTAGAGGAAGTGGTCCCGAGAACAACTCAAATACTTGCACCATGCGCGCACCGTGCCGGTACTCCCTCTGAAGGCTCGACAACCCCAGATTCCACGCATGGGCACAATGCATGGGCACCGGGTACGGCACAGTGCATGGGCACATGGGCACAGTGCATGGGGACAGGGTACGGCACAGTACATGGGCACAGTGCATGGGCACACTGACTCTGTGGCCAAAGACGTGGCTGCACCAGACACAACTAGAGGACCTGAAGGCACCTGCAGCCCAGAATCTACTGATTGGGGGGGCTGACGATGAGGTGCTTGAAGAATGGCGGCTGAAGAACGCACTGGGGTGTGCAGAGCGAACACACAAGCGACAAAGTGCCCCCACAGGAAAATTTGATCATCCGGGGACAATGAATCCCATGGGACCACAGACGTGTCTTTTTGTGGGCAGTAGAGACACTTCATGGTGCCAATCTGAACAACCAATATAGGAGGAACAGATATTATCCAGTGTCCCAAAGTAAATGAGCACATCTTAGAGTGACGCCTCCAAATCAGGTGTCCTAGAATCCCAGAGGCCCCAACAAATTGGCAAAACGAATCGGCCAAATCACACAAACCCCAGAAATCAGCAGAACAAATTGGCGAAATTCAGAAACCCAAAAAATCGGCAGAACAAATCGGCGAAGTCGGCCGAAGTCGGCAGCCGGGGGGGGGGGGGGGTGCACCATGACTGTGCACCACTGGCCAACACAACGTTCCTTATTGCTGTCCCTTCACCCCCGGACTCTCCAAGATTGCCAGCTGTGGAACAAGACCATACACAACACCAGCAAAGCTGCAGTCAAACCTGCTGTAGAGCATGTGCAATTGTTCCGCATGCGATACAAGCGGGGCACTGGGTTTTATTCTGAGCCCATGTGATTCCCTCTCACTGAATCAGCCCATGACATGAGAAACTGTGATGCAGATTGACAGGGTCCAGAGTTCTGCAGTGCTGTGCTGCTGAATGTGTCCTTGCTATTGTGCCAGACACACGCTGGGGTCTAGGGGACACGTCACGAGTTGACAATGGTTTTCGACCAGAGGTGCTGTGCGCAGTCACCCGCCTTGTCCAAGCACCACTACCCGGTGAAACCGTCGTTTTCTGTGCCTTTGGTGGTGCTTGGACAAGGAGGGACAAGCAGAATATTTCACCTCGAACAGGGGCGAGTAAAATGGGCTCTGCGGCCATAGGCTTGCTTTGAGGCTTGGCAGCAAGCTTGGAGCAGCAAGAGTTGCATCACCACAGGGATTGTCCTTGTGCAATGCACAGTACCACGCACTTGCCTTAGCTGTGCCTGCCCTCAACGGCCTTAGTGGCCGCCAGTTCACTTGAGTCTCAGCAATGCTGTCACATGTGGTTGGGGAGTAATTTGACCCTCTGCTGCACACTCGCAGGACCAGTTTAGTGGTGCACACCACATTAGATGAAAGGGTCATTGCAACGGGGTACTTCCCTGTCAGTGCAGGGACGTGTGTCACGCACCAAAACCATTTGTTCCTGCCCTGGGGGCTGCTGCCTTCAGGCCCACCTATTCTCGGCACGCCTCTGCCCGCACCATTGGAAAACACTGCTTGGCAATGTCCAAAACAGAGGTGAGAACGGATGTGTGTTCTGCAGGTAACCATTGCGAGGGCTGGCACCAATGGCTCACAACCACCCAGACCTGAGTCCCACGGCAGCAACCCCGCGGGTTTGGGCATTGGAACACACCGCGCCGGTGTGGTGCTCACAACCATGCATTTGTGTGCAGGTGTTTCTGTGTGCAGGTGTGTGCAGGTGTGTCCATATGTGCACGTGTGCCCAAGTGTGTGCAGGTGCGTGCAGGTGTTTTCAGGTGTGTGCGCATATGGAGGTGTGTGCAACTGTGTGCAGGTGTGTGCAGGTATGAAAAAATGATGATCAAAGATAGGAAATATGCAATCGACACTGAATAATATGCTGGCAACCTGGCAGAAGGAATTTCGAAAAATGTATTGCATTGCCACAATGAGCGGCAGTATTTGAAACCAGGTGCTGATTGACCACAACCGAGGAAGCGAAAAACTGAATGTCGCAGACAGCATTGGACAGGTTGTTGGATGATAGAAGACCACTTGCCAGCGAAGGGGCAGAAGGGGAAACTGTCGATTAAATAGCCAGGATTGTGCCAGGAATGGAACAGTGACTATCAGATGGTACATCTAAAGGGTGGCTTGGTCGACTGAGAAACAGGATCAGCGGGCAACTTTCTTTGGCAAGAATATTTCACCTTAAACAGGCGCGAGTAGAATGGGCTTTGCAGCCATAGGCTTGCTTTGAGGCTTGGCAGCAAGCTTGGAGCAGCACCAGTCGCATGACCACGGGGATTGTCCTTGTGCATTGCACAGTACCACGCACTGCCCTCAACAGCCCTATCTGTAGCCAATTTACTTGATTCTCAGCAATGCTGTCACCTTTTTTATTTAATATCTGTTTTTGGAGATGCTCTCAAAATTTAACAGAAATGCCAATTCTTCGGCAAAAACCATAGCGAAAAAAAGACTTCTTGCACGTCAAAGTCGAATATCCCTCGACAAAGAGGAAGGCAATGCCCATTTCAATACCCACGCGCAGCCCTACACCAAACACACAACAGGCACAAACAGCCACAACAAAGAAAAAAACAACCGAAATGCCCCATGCAAACTGACGTCTACAGTGGCAAAAACATGACAAATCCTTAACGAATGTGTTCAGTGACTGTGACTGCACATCCCCTGGTGTGCATCCAGGCCGGCACCAATTCGCATTTTCAGGGGGGCCAGGGCTTCGGGCTTTGGGCTATTCCTCCCAGTCCGAACCAGTCTTAAGGACCAACAGATTCGCCTCTTCCGGAGAGATAGGCGCCCGGCGCACCTCACTCAGCGGGCGCCCAACCGGGCCGCCCTCCGGGGTACACGCCGTCCTAAATGCGGGATGTGTGTGCAGTCGTCTGTGGCCAGGCGGCCGGCCCACTGAGGTGGGCGTGTGGTGCGTGGCAGTGCAACAACAAACTGGCCAGCTCCCTCCCTGAGCAAGAGACGAAGCATAAGGGCGCTGCCAGATCAATGGAAATGCGAGTGCGGTGGAAAGGTGTTGACCACGCAAGAGTCCCACAGGAGCACATAGTGTTGAATGTCCAGGGCGTTGAGGTCGCGCCCCATGGCGCTCCTAACTGGCTGCACGTCAGAAGACTGAGTCAGGAGCACTACCGGCCCAGCCCGCAGGAACTCTTTTTCGTGGGGCAGGCGGTGGCGAGGCAAGATGTGTATCGAAACCAGAGGAGCCCACCTGTTTCGGGGAGGGTGGCACATGGGTAGGGGCAGGAGACCGTTGGAAATCATGACCCAGTCCTGCAAATGACAGGTTGCCCATCGGGCAACCACGGCCGCTGAGAGATGGAGCACGATGTGTGGGTGCTGTGTGTGCATGTGGGGGTTCAAGGAAGGCGAGACCCGAAGGGGGAAGTCCAACGTGTCGAGGACCATGAGGAGGTCGGTGAGATTCCGGGTGCTGTCCGCCAAGGTTTGAAGAACAAGGTGCACAGCATCACGGCATATTTGACCATTGACGTGCCCCTCACAGCCCGTGTATAGCTCTAGACCCGAGGGGAAAACACTGCAGCTCTATGTGGGGTCAGAGGAAGAAGGGCGTGAGGATCTGATTCTAAAGCTATGGCCACTGCTTGATGGTGTTCAGGGAGTATGAGCGCTCTGCCGTCGAGAATGCGAGCCCCTAGCGCTTTGGGGAAGAGGGCAATGAGTCGAATCATTGCCCGCATGCATCGCGTGAAAAAGACGGGGCAAGAGTGCATTACAATCCCCCCCCCCAAATCGGCGAAGAAATCCCAACAAATCGGCGGAACAAATCGGCGGACCAATTTTTCAGCAAAACAGGTTCCCAGTGCCCTGGATCTTAGTCCGAGGCTCCAAACACACCTTCCTTTCGGTTGCTTTGTAGTTGATGTCATGTGGTAAACCAAAATATCTCTCAATTTTCAAAAAAGAAATATCTTCTCTCGGTCTGCACATGCTCCCTGAGGACAATGTATGTCAGTGTCAGCCAGTGGTCCAGTGGTATATACCCTGGTCTAAAAATTAATCGGCGGTGGTGCAGAAGCCAGAAGCCCCAACAAGTCAGCAAAACAAAACGGCCAAATCACAGAAACCCCACAAATCGGTTCAATTCCAGGACCCATTGTTTTTTGCACTTTTGTCACTTGTCCTGAGGAGAAAAATGGTTTTCGCTGCACAAACAAAGCTCACCGGAAGAAGATGAATGCACACAGGCTTCCACTGACTCTGTGGCCAAAGACGTGGCCGCACCAGACACAACTAGAGGACCCAAAGGCACCTGCAGCCCAGAATCCACTGATGGGGGGGCTGACGATGAGGTGCTAGAAAAATGGCGGCTGAAGAACACACTGGGGCGTGCAGATCGAACACACACGTCACAAACTGCCCCCTGACCAGCATCAGGGTACTTGTCCCGCGGAAAAATTTGATCATCGCGGGACAATGAATCCCAGAGGACCACAGACGCGTCTTTTCGTGGGCAATAAAAACACTTCATGGTGCCAATCTGATAGAAAGAAAAGGTATTATCCAGTGTCCCAAAGTACTTGGAGTGACCCCTCCAGTCAGGTGACCTAGAATCCCAGAGGCCCCAACAAGTTGGCAGAACGAAACAGCCAAATCACAGAAGCCCCACAAATCGGTTCAATGCCAGGACCCTATGCCCCCAGAGCACTGTAGCACACTATGCCCCCAGAGCACTGTAGCACACTATGCCCCCAGAACACTTTAGCACACTATGCCCCCAGAACACTGTAGCACACTATGCCCCCAGAACACTTTAGCACACTATGCCCCCAGAACACTGTAGCACACTATGCCCCCAGAACACTGTAGCACACTATGCCATTGTTTTTTGCACTTTGTCACTTGTCCTGAGGAGAGAGAGAGAAAAATGGCTCACAGTGCACAGCGTTCCACTCCCAGATGGCCTTTGGTTGGTGGGTGCAGACGCTGTAAACTGGCCCATACGCTGACATGCACACCGTAGCCAGTTGCATGCCAAAGAGCCATGGCCGTACATGCAGTTCGCAGCAGTGCAGGAACAACCTGAAATTGCGAAAAACGAACTGTTCTGCTTAATACACAGAGAAATGTATTTCCTTGGATGCAACAGACACATTTGGGCAAAGTGTGCAACCAGAGCCCTCCACCGCGAGCACCTTACCCCAATGCAAATGACCCTTGTCCCCTGAACGCAAGTGGTGCGTGAACACAGCACACACTTTGCCGCCCTTTGAGGCTGTGCGATGCAATTACTTGGGCACTGACTTGACTGATGGACTGCGCAACGGTGCATTTGTGCTGTCATTGTGGCAAACAAATGCTTCAACAGTGCCTGAACCTTCGCCCTAGGCGGTTGGACATATTCCAAAGGGACCAAACCTTGGCACTTTCTGCCCCCCACTTTGACCTGTACCCAATGAAATGTTGCGGGGAATCCATACATGTCTGCAACCCACAGTTGGGTGTTCACCCGGACGGAGGCATCAGAAGGGGCAAAAAAACAGCTTGGACCCTGCTTTGGCCCATACAACCTGCAGTTCATTGTCCTCCCCAGAATGGTGCCAATCGGAACAACCAATATAGAAAGAAAAGGTATTATCCAGTGTCCCAAAGTAAATGATACACATCTTAGAGTGAGGCCTCCAAATCAGGTGTCCTAGAATCACAGAACCCTCGCAAATCGGCAGAACAAATCGGCGAAATTCAGAAACCCAACAAATCGGCAGAACAAATCGGCAAAATCGGCCGAATTCGGCCGCCGATTTGGGGGGGTTGGGTTGGGTTGGGTGAAGGCCTCACCTGGTCGCCTACCCACGGTCCGCGCTGCCTTCCCTGCCGGACCCGACCGGGCGGCTGTACCAGGGTGTCCGGTCACAAGGCCTACCGGACTGCTGACCGCCCCCAGACCCCGCGGTGGCGCTCGCGGGCGGGAGATGCCGCCGTGCCTGTGTGTATGTGCCCTTGTGTGTTTGTGGAGGGGGGGGGGGGGGGCTGTGGCACACCTGCTTGCTCCATTGTTGTTCGGCGTTGGCGCACATGGTGCGGGGAAGTGTGTGTCTGGTGCTCCAGGCCCCGGCAGGGAGGCTGGAGAGCCTGACTCTGAGCCCGCCGGGGGAGATGTGGGCCTGGGCTCGCAACCTCCACGTCACTAGGACATGCTACCCAACCACTCCACGACTGCCTGTTGGCACGGGAAGGCGGTGGTACGTGGCACGACTGGGGTCAGACCCGCACTCCTTGACTGCCTTAGGCACAGGTGGTGCTGCCACGCGGGCTGGGCCCGGCTCCCCACGGCCGAGGGCGTACCGCGGGCAGGTGGAGGGGCACCAGGGCGCAAAGAGTGCTTCCCTGCCCTGGGTGCCACCGGTGCTGGCTGCACTGGCTGCGGCGCTACAGCCCGCGTAGACGAGGGGGCCCAGAGGGCACCACACCCGAATGGCCTCTCCGTTTTGGGGGGGGGGGGGGTTGGCATTACCTGTCTCGACGGCTGGTCGACCTGTGCTTCACAGAAATCACAGGAGTAGTAGTGCACTGTGCGAGGGGGGGGGGGGGGTACAGGAGGGCTCGGAGGCATAGTGCTGTGGTGAGTTCATGACGAGTCAGACAGGACTCCAGGTAGAGGCGGGTGAAAATGGCCGCTGACCAACTTGTTGAGCTCCAGGCCACGTCGCGGTGTGAGGCTTGAACCAGGGCGTGGATGTGCTGCTGCTCAGCGCCCAGGCGGGTGTTGAACAGTATTCGGCCTGAGCTTGTGGCCACCGCCGCCCAAGAGAGGAGGGCAGGGTGAGGGGTCGCACCTGAGAGGCACCGCGCGACGCCAGTTCGTGTGCCAGGCGCTGCAGACTGGCGACGGTGTGCGCGTGACCTGTGTCGTGCTGAACCTGTAGCCAGAACTCCTCAAAGCTGGCGGTGGCTGCGACGACCTGCCGGTAGATGTGGTTGGTGTATGTGGACGGGGGTGGGTTGCTGGTTTGTGAGCCATGCAGAGCCGCTGTGGCATCCGCAATGAAATGGGCATGGCCCAGCCAATTGCGGAGCATGTACCAGGCAACCGGTTTGGGGAGCTACTCGGCAACTGCAGAGGTGGCAGCTGTTACCTGGAATCAGTAGAAAAACTGCCGCAGAACGCCGAGGCTGGGGTGGTAAAGGACTACCCCCCCCCCCCACCCGTGACTGTCAATGCCCCATCAGTGATTACCCACAGGACGTCGGAGAGGTCATGGTCGCTGGTGTGGGCTGTGTGAATAACAGCTTCATGCAGGGAAGGGAATGGATGGGTGTGCATTCGTACTCGCAGTTCTGCCACGGCATCGCACAGGGCTTGGCCCTCGGAGAAGGGGGCCGAGGTGGTCAGCAAGTAACGAGCCGCCTAGCGGGAGAGGCGGCTGCGGCTCAGGGATGCGTGGACGTACGTCAGCAAGAGCAGGCTGCGGTTGCGTAGGAGGAGGTTGGGGCAGCCGACTCCGCCGGATTGGAGTGGGAGGTAAAGGAACATAAGGCATGTCCAGGGGGGCAGGGCGTAAGCCGCTCTGTAGGTTGTGCACGTAGACCTGCTGGGGCCGGACTCATTCTATTTCCGCGAGCACCCCGGAGAACACGAAGTCCCCCTTCGATGGTGCAAAGGCGCAGAAGGACCGAACTGCCAGCAGGGGCACCACGTCCTTGCCCTGCAGTGAGTGGTACACTGAACGGAATGTGGCTGTGATGCTCTGCAGCTTGGCGTCCGGCCGATGCTGTGTAGTATAGGGATGCCTCCTATATCAGGAGGGGAAGTGACGGGGCTCTCGGCCACTACGGGCCGGTGGGACGTCATCACATTTGGGGGCTTCTTGGGGGCGCTTGCCTTTGTAAATCCCATACTGGACTGGGTGCTCAGAGACTGAGTGCACGCTCAGAGCTGCCTGCCTGCGGGACCCTAAGACCCCTACACAGAGGCCGAAATCACCGAACTGGAGCAGGCACCGAGGCGTGTTGTCCAGGGCGGTCGCAAAACTGCCCGCACGCGTGATTGCAGGCACCATGAGGCGGTCTGAGAGGACAGGTTCTGCAGAGAGCGACTCACAGTAGGCCCTCCTGTCTGGTTCTCACAGGGGGTCGAGTCCATGCTGGAGCATTTGCTGAACAACCGTCATGGTCAGATCAAGGGCAGGGTCAAAGAAGGGGGTCCAGCAAGTGGGGTCTGTGGCATTCTCGAGGCAATGCGTGTCCAAGTCGCAAAACCGATACTGCTTCAGGGGGCCAGGGGGGGGGGGGCTCCCATCCCATGGCAACCCCACCCCGTCTTCACGCCCCCCCCAACAAACACACAATTTGCGATGCACAGCACAAAGCGTTGTTGGCTGAGTGAAAAACAAACAAACACACACATACACACCTAAGCTAACATGTGAACATGATTTGGTGTGCGTCCCATCACAGTCAGTGAACATCCGCAAACAGACTACTTGGTGGTGGACGACGAAGCGACGGCAGCGGCAGCAGCGCCACCAGCTCTGTTGTACCACTCCAACAGCTGCGGGGTGCGCGCAGGCTTGTGGATGCAGGCATCTGCGCCCGCCCACTCAAACACCTCTTGGGTCGTGCTCAGTGTGTCGGCTGTCAGAGCGACAATCAAAATCGGGGGCCGGCCCGGGAACGCACCGCTGGCTTCACGCTTACGAATCCGGGACGTGCACTTAACGCCATCCACTTCAGGCATGTGGTAGTCCATAAAGATCAGAGGGTGCCAGCAGTGCTGCAGGTGGTCTAGCGCCTGCTTGCCATCATCTGCAGTGCAGACCTCAGCACCAATCGCTTTAAGCTGCAGGACAAGCGTCTTCTGAATAACAGGGGTGTCTTCAACTACCAGCACCCGAACAGGGGCATGCACTATTGTCGTGTCAGTGGAGGCTTGGGATGACACATGGGGCTCCTCACCGAAGCGGCAGGCAGCCAGCCACTGTACAAATGCACTCTGACGTCCTGGCGTCTGGGTCACACGGGTTGGAATTGAAGGTGGGAAGGGCTTTGCTGTTCCATTGGTCAACGCCAGGACCGGAAACTGCAGGTTCATTTGGCACAGAGCGTCGATGACGGCTTGCAACGCTGAGTCCTCCGTACCGCAGTCCAGCACGATGGGCATATTTGATTGCAAAGTCCCGACTTGATCGAAGGAGGTAGCTGTGCAGAGACGGGCCGGGGTTGAAGGTGGGGTTGGGGACAGGGGAGGTGAGTTCTGCTGGTCCAGTCTAAATAATCGAACTGGCTATGCATCACAAACGACGGGTACAAAGTGCCCCACATCAACTGAAACAGCTGGAAACGCAATTGAAAAGCATTGAGTGTCACAGATTTGCTGTCTGCGACATGTACAGCGCTTGCACCTCACAACCACCAGGGATGGGGGGACCTGCAGCACAGGGCATGCGGTGAACCTCCGGTTTCGACTTGAAATTGCATGACAGAGGGGCTCACTGGGGGCTCACAAGAGGCTCAGATGGTTCCTGCCACATCGCGCACTGCACCAAGGGTACGACCAGCCACTTGATTACATGAAATGCAGGCAAGCAGGCGAGGGTAGAGCCCCCGCCCAACATAATAGGCAGCACCTGTGGCTTGCACTCGAAACCGTGCAAGGAGGCTGATCAGGTGCTGCTGCAGTGCCATGGATCTCGCCAACACTACAACTTTCATCGCTGCCACTCCGGGGTCTGTCTGCTCTTGGGTGATCTTCATGGAAAGGGGCGCCATGATGGAGGCGGCAGTACCAACGGAGAATGTAGGGAACGAGAGACCCTGCTGCACACAGAAGTCGGCAGTGGGCAGGAGCTGCAATTTGCCATTCAAAGATGTGGCCCACTGGTTGCACAACGCCAGGCCAAGGCCCAACCCACCAAACCTGCAGAGGCAAGAAACGAAGATCAATTACAAAACACACTGCTACAAAAAAAGCACCCCTCCCCTTGCAAGAGCACCACTAAAGTTCCAAAATTTGATGGAAACAACACCTACTGCTGCCCTGACAAGGGTGTTGTTTGCACGCACCGTGGGAAGACACAAGCAGTGACCATTGCATCATAAATGTACTAGTCGTCACGCAATTCCCCAATCTTCAACTCCAAAGGACAAGAAAGGGTGAAACTGGATGGCAGGACAGCATGAAAAACCAGGAAATACCATCCCCAGCCTCATCACAAGGAAAAATTGATCTTCGTAGACAACCAGAAAAAGGAACCGCCAAATTGCATGGTTCTGAAATTTTCGGAAACAACACCTGCTGGGGCTAAAACCTCCTTTATGTCGGATATTGAATCATTGTGAAAGGTGGGAATATCATAAAAATCGGTTTTGAAAATTTGCACAAGCAGATTGTGCCCCAGCCCCTTGCCCCAGTCCAAACACCCAAATAGGGTGAAAAACACACAAAGAGGGTATTGCGCTTTTAGTGTCCATGAGCCTATGTACAGAGGTCGAGGGGCTGGGGGGAAAGGGCCGATCTCGGAGTTCTGCGCCCTCCGCCCGGGCATGGCCCCCCGCCTGTGGTGCACGGCGGAACAGAGGGACGAGTTGGTCAAGACTATGTCTCTTCCGAGCTCGCCCTCCCGTGCGCCAGGTCAGGCATGGATATTCCCCCTGGGGACGCCGGCGCTACGGCGTCGGGCGCCCCAGGGGGGCGATGCGTCGGAGGGGGCTGCCGCACTGGCAGCCCCACGGAGAATAGCGTGGCCTGGCGCAGGGGCCCCGGTCGTCCTGGGCCCTGCGCCCGGCGCCCGGCGTGCCGCGCGCGCTGCACTGTGTGCTGCACTGTGTGCTGTGCTGTGTGCTGCACTGTGTGCCGCACTGTGTGCTGTGCTGTGTGCTGCACTGCGCGCTGCACTGTGTGCTGTGTTTGCACTGCGTGCTGTGCTGTGTGCTGCATTCTGTGGTGCACTGTGTGCTACATCCGGTGGTGCACTGTGTGCTGCATCCTGTGGTGTCCTGTGTGCTGCATCCCGTGGTGCTCTGTGTGCTGCATCCCGTGGTGCACTGTGCGCTGCACCCTGTGGTGCACTGTGTGCCGTGCTCTGTGCTGGCAGTGCATGTGCACCGTCGTGGTGCTGTGCACTGTGCGCTGCACACTGTGCTGCTGGCGCTCCCTTGTGCTGTGCACTGTCTGCTGCTCCCTGTGCCCCTGCACCCGGCCCTGCCTGACCTGCCTGCCCTGTCTGCCCTGCGGGGAGGGGGGGGGGGTTCGGGTCCGCAATGGGGGCGGGGTCGCCTGCCCCCCTGTGCTAGCAGGGCAGCCGAAATGCTGCAGAAAACATCCTGCAGCCCCAGAGCGGCCGCCCCTTGTGGGGAAGGGGGGGGGGGGGTCACCTGTTGCTGCCGGGCGCGGCGGGCTCGCTCTGCGCGCACGTCGGGACGCGGGCACCACGTCGCGGTCGGGTGAGGGCGCCTGCCGGGCCAGCCGCCGCTGTTCCAGCCTCCGGGCGCGCTGTGAGGGCCTCTCTGGCGCCGGCAGCGCTGCGGACGCCGGTCTGGCCCGCCCCAGCCATGCCGAGAGCGCGCTTGCCCCCGCTTGGCGGGCCGCCGGTGCCAGCACTTGCCGGCCTGGTGCCCGTCGCTGCGGGGGGGGCGCCTGTCCCGGCGCCGTGTGCCCCTCCTGCCCCGCGCGGCAGCACCGGCTGATTCCCCAGCCCAGCTGCAGGCAGCGGCGGCACGAGGGCGAGCCATGTTGCGCGCACCGGGCCCCCACCGACCCTCTGCCCTCGCCCTGCCGCCGCGGGCGCTGCTCTTCCACCCGGGCGACCCCCGGGACGTGCTCCCGCCGCGGCCGGCGAGCGTAGGGGAGCAGTGCTGGCCCCCCTCCCGGGGGCCGGGGGAAATAGGTCATGAGGAAGCGTGTCGCCCCCCCCGGCCGGATGCAGGCTGGCGTGCGCAGGCGGTGCAGCCACGCTTCCTGCAGATGCAGGGAAAGGCCTTGCAGCCGCAGTGCCATGTCCGCCCTAGCCGCGAAGAACGGCCGCGCCCGTAGCCCCGCACACAGGCGGCCCCCGAGCAGAACGAGTGCCCTGCAGCGGTCACTGGGAGCCCCCTGCAGGAAGCGCCCTGCCGCCATGTGGCGCTGCAACAGCCGCGCGGCCTGCCGCAGGACTTGCGCGCGCTCGCCGAGCGGGAGGCGCATCCCCCGCAACTGATGGTGGGGGGACGCCGGCAGGGCCCGGCCCAGGAACGTCTCGCAGTCCAGGTGACGCCAGCTCTGCCCAGGTGACGTCCCCTTGGCCGTCCTGCCATCGGAGGGCCGCTGCCCAGCGGACCAGGTCCTGGGCGAACGCCAGCTCCCACGGCCACCCCGGCGGGACGCCTGGGCGGAGTCGCATTGCCGGTGCCGCCGGCAGCTGCGGCAGGGGACCGCTCAGGTCCTGCCACGGGTATCCCCCCTTGCCGCCCGGCGCCGGGCGCCGCGGGAAGAGGGCCTCGCCCTGCCCTTGCTCCCCCGAGCGGGTGTGGGTGTATCTGGCCGCGAGCACCGCGAGGTACATCCCGTACAGCCTGTACAGGAACTCGTCCACCTGCCGGCGGTCCGCCCCCGCGGACAGTGCCAAGGGCAGCAGGCCCGCGCGCCGCAAGCATGCCGGCCAGCCCGTCGGAGGGCCCAGCTGCAGGCGCTCCGCCGCCTGCAAGACCCATGCGCGCCACCCTGCTCTGGCTGTCTCCCACGACGGGCAGTCCCAGAGTACATGCGCCTCATCCTCGTGGTGTGAGCCGCAGCCGGGGCAGCTCGACGTGGCCCGCATGTTGTGCCCGCGCACGCGCCGGAGAGGCCCGCACAGCGCTCCCGAAAGCCGGAGCCGCGACGGCTGGCCCGGTCGCCTCCCTCGCCCAACCGCGACGTGGTGCCCGCGTCCCGATGTGCGCGCAGAGCAAGACCACCGCGCCGCGCAGCAACAAATGACCCACCCCGCCCCACCCCCACCCTCCCCGCACGGAGCTGCCGCCCCAGGGCTGCAAGATGTCTCTAGCAGCATTTCAGCTGCGCTGCCTGTACAGGGGGGCAGGCGACTGCGACCCAATCCCCCCCCCCCCCCGCCCTGCTCTCCACAGGGCAGGCAGTGCAGGCAGGGGAGGCTGGAGTGGGTGCAAAGGCACAGGGAACAGCAGACAAGGCACAGCACCAAGGTGCGCCATCGGCATACTGCGCAGTGCACGGCGCACAGCACCACAATAGTGCGCATGCGCTGCTGGCACAGAGCACGGCACACAATGCACAGCAGGATGCAGCACACAGTGCACAACAAAGTGCACCACACAATGCACAGCACCAGGGCACGGCGCACAGTGTGCCGCGCCACGACGCACAGGCGGGAGCACACAGTGTGCAACAGTGCACAACACTGTGCAAAATACCGACAGGCACATAGCAGAGCACACGGTGCTCCGCAGGCCACATCACACAGTGCACAGCGCATAGCACGCAGTGCGCAGGGCTGAGGTCGACCCTGGCCCTTGCGCAAAGGCCGCCAGGCGACTCTATTTTATATGGGGCTGCCAGTGCGGCAACCCCCCCGAAGAATCGCCCCTCTGGGGCGCTCGACGCCACAGCGCCGGCGTCCCCCGGGGGTACATCCATGCCTAACGTTGCGCACGGGAGGGCGAGCTCGGAAGAGACACAGTCTTGACCGACTCGTCCCTCTGTTCCGCCGTTCAGTAAAGGCGGGGGGCTATCAGCCCGGGGGGAGGGGCACAGAACTCAGAGATCGGCCCTTCCCCGCAGCCCCTCGACCTCTGTACATAGGCCTATGGACAGTAATAACGCAATACCCTCTTTGTGTGTTTTTCAGTCAGGCCGGCCCCCCTGTGGCGCTGCGAGTGGGTCCAGTCTTGCCAGGCCCACTCCTTCATTGCGCCGTCCCTCGCGCTCGGCGCACACTCCCTTTCCTGCCCCCCCCTGTGCGGGTGCCAGCCCCTCAACTGCGGCCCGGTCCAGTCTTGCCAGGCCCGGCATCCATTGCCCCGTGCTCAGTGCAAGCGCGCCGGCACGCGTGGCGGGCACGGCCTCCCTCCCCTCTGCCCAGGTCTGGCACCGGAGCCAGCACCTCTGACCGGCCCATTGTATGGGGGCCTAACCTTCCATTTCCGGGGCGCGCCGGCAGGCCTGCCCGCGTGTTGGCTCCCGGCGACGGCACCGCCGACGCGAGCTGTCGGGGGCTGGCAGGGCACCCCCCCCCCCCCCCCTCTTCTCTCCACATCTGTTGCGGTCAGGGCGCGGTGCGCGCTCGCGCTGCAGCGTGCGCGGACGGGCGCGGCTGGCGCGGTGCGGCGACGTGCACCCCCATCCGGGGCCGCTGCGGGTGGCTGTTTCGAACGTCACTGCGCTGCGGCCCCACTGCCACACAGTCTTCGCATGGGAGGCTGATGTGGTGCTGCTTGGGGAAACCAGGCTAACAGCCACAGGCTAGTCAGTCATGGCGCGCCTGGCCCGCGAAGCCGGCTGGCAGTCCTTCTGGGGCGCCCCATTGGAGTCGCGGGGCGGGGGCATTTGGGACTGCCCCCCAGGCGGAACAGCGGTCCTCGTGCGACAGGGCCTGCCGGCGCGGCAGGTCATGCCGCCGGCGAAGGAGGGTGAGGACTCGCTGGCGACCGCCCTCTGGCACTCCACCAGGTGGTGCCACGTGCTGGTGGGCCTCGGCACGGGGGCGACGGTCCTCCATGCCCAAGCGGCGTATGGCGTGTCGGGTCAGCCGGCGTTGAACCGGACCTTTTGGCAGCAGGCCCTGGACTATGCAGCGCGGCATGGGGCAGCGCCGCAACTGATTGTGGGGGACTTTAATTTCCCCCTCGATGACCTCCTGCAGGCGCCGCCCACGGTGCAGGGGCTGCTGCTCACGCGGCGCCTGGTGGACGCCGACTCAGAGCTGGCTGCCGCCGCGGGCCGCCCCCCCCTGTGTTCATACGTCGGGGTGCGGGGAGGGCGCCCCACCCGCATTGACGGGCTGTTGGTGGACACCCGCCTGGCAGCCTTGTTGCGCGGGTCAGAGGTGCTGCCGGCGTGCGGCATCCCGCACCATCGCCCGGTGCGCTTCGACCTGCTCGCCGAGGGGGCGGTGTGGAGTGTCGTCAAGCTCGTGCGCCTGCCCCGGGTGGTCATTCCGCCCTTGCCAGAAGAGGAGCGAGTCCCTCTGGTACAGAGCCTGCTGGACCCCCTGGGACCCCGGTGGCACGCGGAGTTGGCAGCCGGGGACGTGGACCGCCTGTGGTCAACGTGGACCTGGGCGGCGGAGGAGACGCTGCTGGCGCTCTCAGTCCCAGGGCTCCGGCCGGGCGCGGAGCTACCTGCGGCTCCCCCACACTACAAGAGGGGCAGGGGCACGGTGCGGCTGCTGAAGCGGGTGCGGCTGTGCCCCCGCCAGCGCCGCACAACGGGCGACCCGGTGGCCTGCCCAGAGGCACGCTTGCAGGCAGTGCAGGGGTCACTGCGGACAGTTCTGGGCTGGCTGAGGCGCCCTGACCCGCGGCCGGGGGCGGCGCCGCGGCTAGTCATGGAGGCCTAGTACGCGCTGCAGCGGCGGCTGCAACGCGTGCACGCGCTCGCGGACGAGTATGCGAGCCTGCACGTGGAGGGCCCGCCAGACCGGCTGCCTCCGGCGGCAGAGCTGCGTGGGTTGCGCACAGCCCTGCAGGGCCGCATCCGCACAGAGCGGCAGCGGGGGGACAAAGACCGCCTGCAGGCGTGGAGGGACTGGCTCGATGAGGCATGGTCCTCCAAGCAGGGCGTGGTCTATAAGTGGCTGAAGGGCGAAAGCTTCGCCCCGCCGGTGACCTTCCTGGTCCGGCCCGACGGCACGCCGACGGCGAACCTGCGGGAGATGGATTCCCTGTTGCAGGATGCCTGGCGGCCCATTAACCGCAAGTATGCGGAAGCCGCGGAGCCGGACCCGGCAGAGTTTCTACGCCGAAATGGGCGTCACGTGAGGTGCGTGCCCATGATTTCGGGGCCCCTGACCGGACGTCGGCTGCGGCGGGCCCTCATGCGGATGCCTCCCTCCGCCCTTGGCCTGGATGGCTGGAGCCTCGAGGACCTGCGCGCACTGCCGGACCAGCTCCTGGAGTGGTTGGCGGACCTGCTGCGGGGGGTGGAATGGCAAGGGCGGTGGCCGTTGCGCCTCGCCGAGGGCTACACGGCCCTCATCCCCAAAGAGGGCCCACCGGGGCCGCTGAACACGCGGCCCCTAACGGTCCTCTCCATGGTCTACCGCCTCTGGGCGGCGATCAGGTTGGAGGAGGCCATCCGGTGGCAAGAGGCCTGGGCGCACCCGTGTGCCTTTGGTTTCCGCCCCGCGCGGAGCGCCCTGGATGGCGCCACAGTGACCCAGGTTCTCCTGGATCTGTGCCGCCTGAAGGGGTGGGCGGTGGCGGGGATGAGCATCGATTACGTCAAGTGTTTCGATCTCATCCCCCAAGCCGTCGTCCTGGCCCTGGCGTTGGAGCTGGGCATGGACCCAGGGGTCGCAAGGGCCCTGGGGGCCATGTACAAGCAGCTCCGCCGGGCCTTCAAGGTGGCCGGGTGCTTGGGGGCGTGGTGGCGGGCCACCAACGGCATCCTGCAGGGTTGTCCCCTCTCCGTGATCCTGGTGAATGTCCTCACCACGATCTGGAAGTGGGAGGTGGATGCCCTGCGGGAGCATGTCTGCGTGGCCACAGTGGCACCGCCGCCGGCGCTGGTGGCGGCAGAGGCCGACAGTGAGTCGGACCAAGACAGCCAACACAGCGACTCCGCGGAGGAGCCGGAGCTGCATCTGCAGCTGCAGGAGCAAGGCCCAGGGCTGGCGGCCTTGGGGGCGTCAGGCTATGCCGACCACACACAGGCAGTGGCGCCGGGGACGGCAGCCCTCCAGCAGACCGCCCCCACGACAGAGGCGTGGCTCACCTTGACGGGGCAGGATGTCCGCGTGGACAAGTCCTGCTCCTTGTCGCAGGGGGAGGGGGGGGCACAGGCAGTGCTTTTGCGCGGCCTGCCCATACCGGCAGCGGACTGCTTCCGCCAGCTGGGGGTGGACGTCGCCGTGGGCGGCGCTCGCAACACGGGGCCGGTACTTGCACGACGCTTGGAAGCTAGCCGCAGCGTGCTGCTGCGCCTCCCGCATCTACCCACTTTTCAGCGGCGGGTGCACGCGGCCAGCACCCTGGTGACGCCGCTGTCGCTCCATGGGGTGGCCGTCGCCCCGGTGACGGACCGGGACCTGAAGGGCCTAGAGACCATGGTCCTCCAGGCGGTATGGGGGGCGACCAGGCTCTCTCGCGCCAAGGAAGTGGTCTTCGTGGTCGTGACGCAGGGCCACCGCATCTCCCCGGTGATGCACACCCGCTACGAGCGGGTGCTATGGATGACCCGGATTGCGCGCACCCCGGGACCCGTGCAAGTCCTGGTGTAGGCCATCTGGGAGAGCGGCCTCCGACCCCCGACGACAGGGCCCTTCGGTCGCGCCCTGCACGTGGTCCGCCTGCTGGGCTGGCAACCACTGGAGGGCTGGTGGTCGTGGGTGGTGCCGGGCCACCAAGAGCCGCTGCACCTGGTGCAGGAGCCCATGCGGCAGATCCAGCACAGGGTGCGGGACAGTTTGCGCTGTCATGCCATGCGCGGGCTGGAGGCCCGCCGTCCGGCGACCTATGGCGGGCTGGGGGACGGGGTAGACGGGGAGGCCTGTCGCGCGGCACTCCAGGTAGCATCCACGGAGCTGGAGGCCTCCCTCCTGTGGGGCTTGCTGGCGGGGGCACTGGGGACGGCGGTGGACGCCGACCTAGCCCGCCCTAGCCATGCCGAGAGCGCGCTTGCTCCCGCCTGGCCCGCCTCCGGTGCCTCCACCTGCCGGCCTGGGCCCTCGGTGCTAGCACCTGCCGGCCCGGGCCCTGTCGCTGCGGGGGGGGGGGGGGGGTCCCGGAGCATTGTGCCCCTCGTGCCCCGTGCGGAAACACCGGCTGATTCCCCAGCCCAGTTGCTGGCAACGGCGGCACAAAGGCGAGCTGTGTTGCGCACGCTGGGCTAAAAAAACACACAAAGAGGGTCTAAAACATGCTTTACGTAGGAGATTTGATCATTGTGGACGGTCAGAATATCAAGAAGAACATTTTCAGCAATTTCGTTTTCTGAGCTACAGAGGCTAGCAAACTACATAAGCAGGTTATCCTCTAGCCCCCTTGGGAACCCCCCCAAAACACCCAAATAGGGTGAAAACCAGAGAGAGAGGTCTAAAACATGCTTTGCATAGGACATTTCATTGTCGTGAATGGTCATAATACCAAAATCCTTTTTGGAAAATTTCCATTTTTGAGCTGTAGAGGGTGGAAAACTACTTCGGCAGCTTGTGCGCACACCAAGTGCCCCTGAAACAGCAATTTTGAGGCTTTCGGGGGCCCATGACTCGGGCCACATGAGTACCCGTATTGTCACCAAATGATCACCAGAACCCATCCCAAGGGTGTAGGAGGGGTTTCACTTCCAGCCTGCCCGCTGTCCTCCAGCCCTCACTGTCCAGCCCCGTTGGCTCTTCGGTCGCCCCGCGCTGGTGGAGGGTTAGGAGGCCGGGGTCATCCTGCTGTGCGCGTAAATGCCCACCCCGGGACGGCCGCAGGATGAGGCCCCCACCGAGCTCCCATGGGGAGGGGGGGGCTCCGTTCTTTGCAACGGGCCAGGGGCTGGCAGAAATCTTCCGAGCCAATGCTAGGGGTGTGGACAAGGCACGCGGGTCCCCAACGACGTAGACGGCAGTCGGCCGAGGAAAAAGGGAGGCTAACAAGGAGCTCACTAGCTCCATTTTTGCGACACGGTGCTGGTTGATGCAATGGCGGACCTCCGCCTGCGTTTGCAGCAGCTGCAATAGCTGCCGCTCCTCCACTCTTGTACGCCGCTCCTAGGGGAGCGGGGAGTGGGGCTGGCGGGGTTGGACCGCGATCCCTGCAACACCGGCGGGCGCACTGCGTGTCCCCCCTCCCCTGTCCCTTGGGTCGTCAGGGTGGGTGGGGGGGGGGGGGGCATGGCCTAGGCGCACCGGGCGTTGGGGATGCCCCAGGGGTTGTTACACCCTCTTAGGGCTGCCAGACAACAAAATGTCGCAGGCTGAAGTCCGTAAAGTTGAGCCGTGTCCGCAGGGGAAAGCGGGGGGGTTAGGTTGTTAAGGAACGATGCTTCTGTCCCCACCCCTCCACTTGCAAAATTAAAATTAGATGCAGCATCGTCGGCATCCATCAAGTCTGCCCACGAAGACCCCTACACCACATCCCCCGTCGCTTGGAGTAAGGGCGGGGGCAGCAGCGTACGAAGTGTTGCTCTCGCTGCTGCCAGTAACGCGTCCAATGCGGCCGCCTCAGCAGGGGTCACCGGCATCGCAGTGAGGGTAGCACCCCCGTACGGCCTGTGTCAACCTCGAAGGAGTCGTCGTCTTTCGAGTCCGCAAGGCAACCCCAATCCACCTAGGGGCGTCCCGCACCCCCGCGGCACCTTGTGAGGCTATGGGCGTAGAGACACCCTATGGGAGGGTTGGGGGGGGGGGGGGGGCAGGGGGCTCCAAGGGGTGGCAGGGCACGTCGCAGCTACTGTGGCGGCAACAGCACACACAGCGCTCATGGTGACCGCCAACGCAAGGCGACGCCGCCCACGGCGCCGCTACAGGGGTGAGGAAATTTTAGTACGGGAAAGGGTTTGCCCGGACAAATTCCGCGCGGGAAAAATTCCGCGACAATCGTTAAAAGTGATGGGAAAAATTGCGCCACACTTTTTCATGGTGAAGGGCAAGGCCTAAGGTCGGCTCTCCTTATTGAGGGGGTCACCACTTGAGGAAAAGGTATGATGAGGGTCTAGTTTGCTCAGGTCCACATAGTTCCCCGCACAGCAAACCGCAATCCCTTCAGCAAACATCTCTCCCCGGGAACGGATTGTGGTTCGGGGGGGGCGGGGGGGCGGGGTGCCGTAGTGTAATTGTATGCCTTTCATGTCACGTTTGACATAAATGTTAACACACTCACGCCTCTTGCCCCATTTCAACCAATATTTGTCCTTCTTGTCGGCACCGTTAGATTTGCGCCGCGCTTGCTTGGCCTTGACAGCTTGTGCAGCCCTCTCTAGGTCTCGCTGAACATGAGCTGACCGCACCAAAGAGGAGTCCACCGAAAAACGTTGCATTGCAGGCTGTCAAGGTAGGGGTACAGGTGCAGGTTTTGGTCTAGAAAGATGTGCAACGGGATGTGGACGTCTTCATCCAAGTATCGGGCTGCAGCTGCCTTTGCCGAAAAGCGACCTACAGAGAACATAGTATCAGTTGACACTGCGTTCACTATTAACTGGCAACTACATGTGGTAGGCAGCCTGAAGTGCCCTGAAGGATAGCACCCTGTATTGATCGCAGCGGTATTCACAGCAGCCAAGCAGACAACACAGATTCGAACCAGACCATCCATCCACATGACGTATTTAATCTTGCACCCCCCCCCCCCCCCCGATCATACACCCCCCAGCACAGGGTACAAATTTTGAACTTGGTGTCCAAAAAAAAGTCTGGGAAAATTGCGCCACAATCGTTGAAAGTGATGGGGAAAATTGCGCCAGAATTGGGCGTACTAAATTTTTTCAGATAGGTTTCTTCAGGTACTAAATCGCCCCCCCCCCCCCCCGTAGACTCCGTTTCCGCCCAGCCTTCCCAGCCGACACTCCCACTCACTACTCCAGCTCGGGGGGTGTCCCCAAGGCGACCTGCATAGACCACGTGTTTATCAAGGGGGCGCGGTCCATCACAGATGCGGATGTACTCCCTTCACCCACACCCCACAAACCCCTCCTCGTCTCCGTTGAGCCCCTGGAGGGCCTGGCCGACATCCGCAGCTGGCGCATGGTACGCTGGCGCCACTCTCCCCCCGGCACCCTGCCCCGCCTGGCTGCGTTGATTCCTCACCGCAGCCACTCGGCGCCGCATAACAAAGGACGTAGTAAGTGCCCTGGCCCAGCCAGTCCTGACCCCCTCTGACCTCCTAGCCCTCTGGGCCACACTCCCGTATCCTCACCGCACGCCGGACCAGCCCCCGCCGCAACCTCCCACGGTCTCCGTGCTGGATCACCAGAGCTACCTACCGTGGGACTACTCCCTGGTCACGGCTTACCTGGTGCGGGGTCTGCCGTCCTGGCAAGTGCGCTGTGCAGCACAGCTAAATATTTCCCTGCCTGTAGAGCCCCAGTGGCACCATGGAGCCCCAGTGCTCCTCATCGTCGCGCCGCCGGCGGCTTTATATTGGGCCCTTGCCCTGCTTGCCCAGGCTGGTGTACCTCCCCTGTGGGCTGGCGTAGCCTTGCTCACGGCTGTGCCGCCAGGAGACAGCACCCTGGCGCTGCCCCAGCTCATGACTCCGTATGCCTGTGGCACGCTGTGGGTGTACACCACAGCAGGTGTGTCCCATCGGTGGGCCCTCGCGCCCGCCGCCGCGACTCAGTGACGAGCCGCCGAAACGCCGTGACGTCCCCGTGTTGTGCCAGTGTAGGGCAGGCAGAGGTAAGTCAGAGCCCCCCCCCCCCCCCCCCAGAGCCCAGAGCAAGGGGTTGAGCCCAGCCCAGGGACCCCCCCCTGCGTGACTGACTGGTCCGGGGCCGGGCCAGGCGCGGCACTGCCGTGTGACCCGACGTGCCTCGCAGCCCAGCCAGTCCACGCCCCACACCCACCGGCAGCGCGCGCGCCCCATACACACAGGTACGGCGGCATCTCCCTCCCGCGTGTGCCACCGCGGGGTACGGGGGCGGTCATCAGTCCGGTAGGCCTTGAGACCGGACAACCGAGCACCCACCGGACCAGTTGTGACGCGCAGGGAAGGGCGACGTCCGTGGTCCCGGAGGTCCGGATGAGGCCTTGACCCAACCCAACCCAACCCAACCCCCCCCGTAGTGTGGTGGCACAAGCCGCGCCGGCCGCGTTGTGGGCTCCACCGCAGGCGCAGGCAGTGTGGGCCACGCCTCAGCCCCAATACTCCCTTTTGCATGGTTATCAAGGAGGTCGGCGCTCCTCGTGCACTTCGGATCCTCGTCCAGGGTCTTGCCGGAGCCCAGCGGAGAAGCTTTAGCCTGGGAGCGGTGGAGGCCCAAGGCGTCCGCCTCCAGACAGGCGAAGGCCACGGAGCCATCGCCCGGGATGCCCCGTTCTGCTGCATGCGTGGTGAGCCGGCTGGATCAAGACGGGCCTCCTTCCAAGAAAAACCCATCGCCCGCGGGTGTCGTCGAAGCCGGTGAGGGCACGATACGAAGCCCGGCGAACGCCCCCAACATGGGGCCCCCCCGTGGCAAAGACATGGTGATTGCAGCTCGGCTGAAGTAGCCTCGCTAGGTGCATGAGTGCAATAAGAGGCCTACACAACGGCAATTGGGGGCTTTGGGGTGGGGGGGGGGGGGGGGGGGCATGGCTCGATGGCTCGGGCTACATAGACCTAGTGGCTATTACATTGGTCCATGTGTGTGTTCAAGTGCCTGCATTGTCACCAAATGATCACCCAAACCCATCGCAGGGGCAACTGGCAGGTTTCCAAAAAAAGTCGAATTTTGAAAAATGCTATTGCCTTCGGCAAGTCCACCTCGCGGAGAATCTAACCCGAGCAACACACACCTAAAATAGGGTAACAAAGACATAAACACGGGCTGAAACATGCTTTACATAATTTCGATGATCATTCGGCGTAGCGAAGATATCACAAATATGATTTTGGGAAACTTTGATTTTTGAGCTGCACAGGTGGCAAAACTGCAGCTGCAGGTTGTGTACCATTCCATTGCGAAACCCCCCCCCCCCCACACCCAATACCCAAATAGGGCGAAAAACACATAAATCTTGTGTAAAACATGCTTTACATCGCTTGGATGGTCATTGTGAGTGGTCATGATATAAATGATAATTATGTAGTAATAAATAAGTTTTGGAGAGTCGGAGTTTTGAGCTGCCCATGGCGAAAGCTTGCGTACAAAGGTTGAGTACTAGCCCATGCACACATGTAAGCCATTATTGGTGGAAATAGTGATTTTGTGTCTTTTACACGGCACTTGACCGGTCCTAAGTTGGGCTACATACTGCAAAAAACGTGCTTTTGTATCCTAGCAGGCATATATTCTCACAACATCCCCACTCTTAGAGTGGGTACCACAGGGTCATAGAGGTTGCTAAAAACGATGACATAGCAAGAATGACTAAGTAAGCCATTATTGGTGGAAACAGTGGATTTTGCGTCTTTTACACAACCCCTTACCGGCCCTAGGTAGGGCTAGAGACTACAAAAAACATCTTTTTGTATGCCATTAGGCAAAAAATGTCACAACATCCCCACTTGCACACCTTAGAGTGGATACCACGGGGTCACTAAGGTCGCCAAAAACTCCAACATAGCTAAACCGACCAAAGTGCATGAACTGCACATCCCACTCCGCACCTTTGCAGGCAGGACCTAAACTAAGCTAAAAACATCTTTTTGGCCTCAAATCGAAAAAAGCCAACAGGTTCAGGATTTTCGACCCCAAAAAGGGGGGGGGGTCATTTTCTGGACATTTTTGACATACCACCCCACCCCCCTGCCTCAAAGAATCAAAAAAGTGGGTTTCAAGTGGGGATGGAGGGGGTCTTGGGGGGTCCGGACAAAAGTATCACTCTACAAGAGAAACAATTCAACTCCCTGAAGTAGGGTATGCAAGTACGCCAAAAAGGCCCAAAAAGGGGGGAATGTGGCGTTCTCCCCAATATGGGGGTGTGCCTGGCTTTGATCTAACAACCTCTGCGAGGTGCTATAGCCTTCGGCAAAGTCCACCTTGCAGTGAATCTACCTTGAGAACGCAACCCCCAAATCGGGTGAAAAACACATTCATATTGCCTACAATATGCTTCAAATAGCTGGGATGGTCGTTGTGAGTGGCCACAATGACCACGAAAAGAGTTTTGGAAACTGCGATTTTTCACCTTTAGATGGTGAAAAACCCACATTAGCAGAATGTGGACGCGTCCATGCAAACATGAAAGCCATATTTGTGGAAATAGTCATTTCCCGTCTTTAACACGGCCCTTGGCTAGCCCTAGGCCGGGTTGCAGACGGCAAAAAACGTCCCTTTGTGTCCTAGTCGGCGTGATGTCACAACATCCGCACTTGCACCCCGAAGAGTGGGGATCACAGGGTCACAAAGATCGCCAAAAAAAAACCAACAAAGCAAACCTGACTAAAAAATGCATAAACTGCATGAGTAAGAGATTGATGATTTTCGCCCCAAAAAGGGGGGGGGTTGTTTTCCCGCCTTTTTGGACCCCCCCCCCCCCCCCAACCGCCCTCCCTCAAAAACGCAAAAAAAAGGGTTTCAAGTGGGGCGGGTTGGCTTAGGAGGCCCATAGTGACCCCTATCGCTTTTTCGAAAAAAAATTCATGTCGTGCACAGAGCCTAGCCTCTCTGCTGCATAGCCAAGCGTAATGGAGGGGTGGTTCCCAGCCAGGGTGTATGGGGAGGAGCAACGACACGCAATTTAGGGGTGCGAAGCAGCAAAAAGGCACCATTTTGAGCCCCCACATCATACGAGCGCAGCCACGGTTTTCTCCCATTTTGGAGGTCTGAAATACGGAAAATGGACCAGCCCCGCCGTAAAACTATGTTTCACAGTCATCACAAATGGAGCACGTATTTGTCAACAGCACGTGCTGCGGTTCTCTGAGCAGCCGTAGTATTGTGACGGTAATGATGACGTTACATGGACCGCCTGTGAAGAAGGTGTACCCTGTAACAACAGAGAACAGCACCTGTATGAAAGGAGGGTGCAAAGTAGCATTTCTGAAAGGCTGGGCTCTGCAGAGCCCAGAAACAGGATATTCACTAAAAATAGGGGTAATAATGCAGGGTTGTACACCAACACAACAATGTACAGGCAAACAGGTAGTAACAAGGCCTGAAATAGGGAATTCCTACTGGCTGGGCTCTGCAGAGCCCAGCTCGATAGAAACAACAAAAAGCATACATGAAATAAGCTAATGATAAACAAGCCACACAACCAGTGTGGTAATGGATACCACAAGCATCGCACTGTATGCCCCCCCCCCCCCCCCCCTCCGCCCCCCCCCCAAAAATATTTCGGTCCCCACATAAGCGACACACCACCAGAGCACCAGTCATAGACAAGGCATGGAAGCTGCGTACACACTAGTTGACGACCATAAAGCACAAACACACACAAAACAAAGCACAGAAATTGTAAAAACCTTTACGTGCGCCGTAGGAGGTCCGTCAGAACTCTGAAATTGGATGTTGTACTGACTACAAACTGATGTGTCCCAAGATGTGGTTCAGAAGCACTACTAACACCTGGACACACAAAGACTGTTCCCCCTTCTAAATCCCGAGCAAATGTGGAATTATCAATAAATGGTTGACACCAACGAAAACGGGTCACAAATGGCACCGAAAAAAGAATCATCGCATAGTGCACAGTGTCAAAGCACTGCCCAACATACGCACTGTCAACCGCTGGAGAAATCAAAAAACACTGGCCAGACAGATCAATGAAATTGGGGCATGCATGACAGCGCAAAATGTAATGTGGCTCAGCGAAAAAAAGCAAACCTGTGCCCAAACCCTAGGTACCTGTATGAAAAGTAGCATTGCTCATAATTCATTTTTCATATATGAACGATTCATATATGAACCATGAATCATGAATAGCTTTTATCAACGCTTCTTTGTCCACAGTTTTTGTTATGTCTTACCCTTACTCCGTCTTCACGGAGCTGAACATGCTGGTTGTTCGGCTTAGTGGTGCCACCAGTCTTCGGGACAGCAAGTGTTCCGACCTGTTGGCCCAATGGATGTCATCGTCCCCCCTCATCTAGGCCCGTTTCTCGGAGGTAATGGACCACGCTCCCCTCCCGGCGGTCCACAAAACCAAGGTGCAGGCCTTCCGTACGAATGCGGAGGCCTTGTTTCCCGCAACCTATCTGATAGGGCTCCTTTTGGAGTTGGGCCTCCAGTTGTCCCATCTGCGGGAAGAAAAATGGGGAAACAGTAATTTTTGACACCCACTATTAATAAATGCGAGATTAACACATCAGATATTAATTAATATATCAAATATTAAACGTTGCTGGTGTTAATATTCACCTGCAGATTTTCATTGAAACTGCAGAAAAATTAACGCACACAAAAGAGTGCACACAACCAAAGCAAGCATACCAGGCAGTCTTCTTGAGCTTTTAGCATGTCCCCAAAGAGGGATTTTCAACATTTCTCGGTTCATGTGGTGGTGAAACAGGAGCTGGGGGTGGCAAAGAGAAGGCGCAGGGCGGGGAGCTTTGGGTGGCCATGAGTTTGGCCATGGTGCACGGGGCGTTATGAGGCGCCCCATGGTGTCGCAATGGAAGGTCAAATTCTAAAATCCACCACTCCAATGCCTGCAAGACCACCTCCCCCTCCCGTTGTAATGCCGTTGCCGTTGGCATTCCGCCCCGCGCAAGCCGCGTGGTCGTTGTAGGCCCGCTTAAAGGGACATGAATTATCCAGTGTCATAAAGCAAGGGAGTGGCACCTGCTGCCAGTGAAGCACAAGTCAAGTGTCCGAAAATCCCGGAAACCCGAACCAATCCGCGGAACAAATCGGCGAAATCCAGAAAAACAAAAAATCAGCAGAACAAAGAGGCGAAATCGAGCGATTTTGGCTGCCGAACAGGGGAGGGGGGGGGTGTCGGTGGTATTGGTACAGGACTGACTCCCTATAACACCCCAAATTCCCTGCTCAACACCAGTGGCATGTCTGGGCACGCACCTTCGTGTAGCCCCATCTTCCCCTTGAACGAATGGCTCCAGGACCGTTGGCAGCAAGTTTGGTGGGATCCCTGGGCCACTGTCTAGAACCGTAAATCGTATAATTGCTGCCATGACCGTCGAGGTGGCCTCGAAAGACGGAGAAACTGAGGATGAACTACTATCGCCAAAGGCCCCCAGGAGGCACACCCTTCCGTCAGAGGGTGTGAATTTCACGGCGTTGTCCACCAGCTTTGAGAGAGCGTCCTTCAGAATTTTGCGGTCTCCATTCAGGACCTTTGGCACCAAGGGATCAACGTGGATTGTCATCAGCCGGTCCCCCATGTCTACCGAATTGTCCAGCAGCACGTCTTCCAACAACTCCTGACCCAAGCAAAAGGCAGGGACTTACATGGCACACAGGCTGGACCCCACCGGCCACGTCTCGGGAGGGCATGCACACAGCAGCACACGTCCACCCAGGGGAGAGCGCGGTTCCAAACGCCGCCTAGGAGAATTCCAGGGCGCACGTGACGACAAAATGTCACCCAGCCCTTGGCACCGATCCAGATGTTGGTTGCACAAATATGCGTCCACATTGTGTGGAGCAGCCCAGGGCTTGAACAGCGGAATTTGGCCAGAGGAGGACCTCATGCACCACGCCTCCTCTTACTTCCATGTGTGTGTGACGCCCAAGACAGTTCAATAGCATGCTCAAACTGCGAGGCTCAACATCCTAAATGCCTACATGTCATCAGCAAAACCACAACTTCCAAGTTCTTGCGCCTCACAGGCAGGCCGACCAGCACAGTGATGCACAGCTTCCTCATTCCTAGCTGTAGTGGGGTCCTCGAAATGGGTATTTTTTTGGGGGGGGGGGGGGGCGTCAATGAACATGTCAAAGGCGTCAACCTACATCACCCCTGCTGTCTTGGGTTCCCCAAAGAGGGGAGGTGTCGAAATGGTTGCATGACCCCGCCATCCCTCTCCCAAACTGCCTTCATCCCACCTATGAGTCCAAATAATCACCCATCAGCAACAGGTCTCTTGCTAGTAAAGAGCTCAACCATAGATGTTTGGAGTTTGAAACAAAACCGGTTGAGGATTTCTGATTGTCAAAAACACACATGCAATGGCCAATTAGACACAATTTGGGAGCCTCCAAAAAAAAAAGAAGGTAGACAGGCCAAAGCCGCACCACATCAGCAATCTGAGGTCTGCCCCCCCCTTGGAATATGCGGTCTGTGACAGCATCAGCCTCCTCCCACTTCACAGCTCTGTGCTCGGGCTTCAAGGTGACAAACCTTCAGCCTTGACACGGACTTGTAACGGACTACTTGGCCTGGCTACACAACAACGGGTGGTGGTTGACCGCTTGGCGGGTGGCGACCAAGCAACGACCGGCTGTCGTTAGCCAATGGCAGACGGCAAATCACAGATGGCAGTTGGTGGCTCACCAATGACAGTTCGTGATCAACCCTGCTGCTGATTGACCGGCTAGGCCGCTAACCAACAACAGTTGATGGGTCACTGATGATGGCCGGTAGGCACTGCCCTGGGGCAGGGGAAAAATTACGGTTCCCGAGAGACGTCCCCGTATGGTGTACCAAACTGGTTAAGCAACTGCAGCGCTGCAAACCTGCACATCAAACCACCCGCGCTGCACGGTCGTGGGCACAAACAAATCGCCGACCACTGCGATCGCTCCGGTGTGCTGCAGCGCAGTCTCGGCAGATGAAGCGGCCTGGTTGACCAGCTCCAGCTGGGACCATGAAAGGGCGGTGGTGCGCAGAGCATCAAGGCTCATCACGGTGGCCGCCACCGGCGTCCGCAGCTCGTGACTCAGCTTCTGCAGGAAGAATGGCATGATCCGCGCTGGACCGCCTGAGGACACGTCCGCAGCGCTGGGGGGCGTTGGGAGGCCAGGTGAGCCTTGGGTGACACTGTGCTGCGTGCTGAAGGTGTGGTCACCCGCGGGGATTTGCAGCGGCCGCATTTGCTTCACGGCAGAGGGCAGGAGGTCCAGGAGAGAATGCGCGTGGCCATACATGCTGCAAGGTCCCTGGCTGGAGGTACCAGGATCCCCCATGGCGCTCCGTGACCCAAAACGTCCCCGGAGTCGATCTCTCGTGTTCGAGAGCGTGTCAGTCGCCGGGAAGACCGCAGGAGAGGCTGCACGCGACGGCTTGCTGAGGGTGATGTACCGGCCCCCCGTCCGCCACAACACCCCGACCACGCACGAGGCGAACAGGAGCAGGGAGCAGCACTCCCCGACGGCCTGGGCCGGGGCCGCCAAACAGACTGTGACCGTGCGGTGTATCGCGCATTCGACCGCGAAAAGGGGCCTTCCCTCCGGCGACGCCGCGGATCCCGGAAGGGGGCGATCCGCTGCAGAAACCGACTGCAGCCGGGGCTCCAGCGGGGTCAGGTCCTGCATCGTGATGCTGCTATTGCGTTCCACGAGCTCAAAAATCGGTCGCGGATTCGCGCCGCCCTGCGGTAGGACGGCCGGCGCCAGGAACAGAGCCACCAGGGCCCACACGGCAGAGACGCCACTGTTCGCTGGGGCAGTGCCGAGAACAGCCCCTGCCCCTATCTCTGAAGATCGGCTGCGGACTGTCGTGAGAGGCGTACCGGCATACCCGGCGCAGGCGCAGCAGCTGCGCAGGGCTCTGTAGCATCTCCGGCACATGCCTCCGAATGCCGGTGGTGACGGGAGGAGCTCCAGGACGTAGTGCGCCAGCAGGATGGTCCTGAACACAGACCCGCACCGCACGAGCGCGTGGAAAAGTCGAAAACTTGGCGACGTGTACGGCCCCCTGAGGCGCAGCATGAGCATGAACCCCTCCAGCGCGGTCACCGCCAGGAGCACGAGGAGGAGGCCCAGAGGGCCCCCCCGGCAGCGCACCCCGCTGTCAATGCACAACACCACCACGGCCATCACCGAGGCGGCCACCCCGGCGTACACCAACACGCTGGGCAGCACGTACGGGTTGAGTACCGCGAGGCAAATGGACAGCACGGCGAGGGTACAGCGCAGGAGTCGCCACATCTTCTTCAGCACTGACCCCTGCGAATGACCGTCCTGATCGAGATCGGAGTCGTCCTGTGGCAAAATCAGTCACATGAGGTCGGACACTTGGGGGCAGATACAGGGGCATGGGGGATAATTTCGTGCGGGGATTATTTAGCTGGGGAAATTTCCGGACGGGGAAAATTGCGGCACCCTTGCAAGTCCTAAGGCTGACACTGCCTCACGCACACACTGCACTGCCAAAACCCCCAAATTTCACCAGGGGAAAATTTCGCCACCTTCCTGAAAGACTACAGCATTTTCCTGCGAGCGTCGTATACCCCCCTTTTCAGGGGTCGCTCGCGTAGCATACCCCATTGTATGGTTTCTGACGTTTAACCCCTTGTAAAATCATCATTTTAGGACCAAAAATGATCCCCCAATGATTTCTTTGGATTTTGACCCCCGTCCCCCCCCCCCGTACTTGGGTACCCCTTTTTTGGAGGGGTGGGGGGGAGGGGTGGGGGGGGGTCAAAACTTCTTTGCGTACTGTGGCCACTGTGTGTGTATTTGGACCTGGGTCCCAACGAACTTTTTTCTTGTATATGGACCCCCTAACCCATGGCGGGGGTCTCGGGTCCCAACTCCAGGCACCCCAGTCGCCCCCCCCCCCCCAGTGAGGACTTAGCCGTTTTCATGTTGGGTAGGCCGTTTAGTGGTACCTAAAAGTTTTTTGAAATTCGATTTTTCATTGAACCCCTCCGTTGCCCCTAGGATGGGTTTGGGTGATCATTTGGTGACAATACGGGTACAAGGGGTTGAAATGTTAGATCACACAAGACAAAGCACCAAATCAGTTCAAAAATACACCTGTGGCTGCCTGCAAGGAGGGGGCCTCCGCCCAACCTCGGTCGGAAGTGCCAGTGTATGAATCCCAAGGCCTTGGAAAGCAAACGGGACGAAGGGCGGGAACGCGTGGCCAAACGCAGCCAGATGTTAAACATCTGTAAAAAAGCTCGAGGATGGGACCGGATCGTGCGCACTCCTAAATTCACATATTTACCTAAGAAAAAAATTTTCGGTAACCGGCTCTAGGGTGCTTTTGGCGGATGCGAGGAAACCCGCTCGCTCCAAGGCCTGCACCACACGCGCCGTGATGGCACGCAACCGCACCGGGTCCGGACCCAGGATGAGAAAATGATCCAGGTAGTGAAAAAGGAGGTACCCATCTGGTCCCATCTGGTCCCAGGGGTCGCACGATGCGGCTCAGGGCTGTCTGGCAAAATAGGGGGGAGTGTTTCCACCCGAATGGCATACGGGTCATACAAAAAATTCGATCCTCACTCTCCCACCGCAATCGGAAACGAAAAGCCCTTGCATGGCGCTGCGGCAGCGTAAAGCTCCAGAAGGTGTTTTTCAGGTCAACATGAGTGCAAAACAACGGACGATCCGCCGGCCACTCCGCCAACTTTTGCGAAATTTGCTCCCACCCATCCAAAGAAAATGTCGCTGGCCGCTGCAAACCCTCATTCAAGTCCACCAAGTTAAAAATTAGTGAAACTTTTTCGGTGGTCTTGGGAATGATGAATGGCCAGCAGGAGGCCTTCAAAGGGCAGCCCCTATCCATAATGTTCACCACCCCCGCATCCATCAACCACCTGACCATAGGTAACACCATGTCTTCCCGAGTCGCAGAGTATCGATCGCGAGGCAAGGAAAGTTCGGCGCGGGGGTCCTGGCAAGTGCTTGCCCTGTCGGATCACGGTCCACGGCCGTTGCGTCGTCAGTTTGTTGCT
This sequence comes from Eutreptiella sp. 'Long Island Sound 2002', assembly GCA_964036045.1. Lineage (NCBI taxonomy): Eukaryota > Euglenozoa > Euglenophyceae > Eutreptiales > Eutreptiaceae > Eutreptiella > Eutreptiella sp. 'Long Island Sound 2002'. The sequence goes on from OZ038394.1 coordinate 918,495, forward strand.
TTTTTGAGTATGTTTTTTGCTTTCTTGCCCTGGTTGCACCGGGCACTGTCTTGTGGTGTGTTGTTGCTCATGCGTCGTTTGCATATGTTTGTCCTGCGTTTGTTTGTGACTTATGAGGATTTTCGCCTCCGGACGGCACCAAATGTCATTTTTGATGTGCTGAAAGATTTTACTGCGGACACTGTTGCACCTGTCCACCTCACTTGTGCCTTTGTTGGGCAAGGTGGATCATAAGTTGGTGGGGCGTGGACTGGGTGCCGTGGGTAGTTATGACATTTCTGACGAGGTGTGGCAAGAGCTGGCCCCAGTGGATTTTGCTGCGTTTGTTGCAGGCCACTCTATTTTCTATGGGGCTGCCAATGCGGCAGCCCCCCCCAACGAATCGCCCCCCCGGGGCGCCCGACGCCGTAGCGCCAGCGTCCCCTGGAGGAGTATCCATGCTTGACCTCGCGCACGGGAGGGCGAGCTCGGAAGAGACATAGTCTTGACCGACTCGTCCCTCTGTTCCGCCGTGCACCACAGGCGGGGCAATCAGCCCGGGGGGAGGGCGCAGAACTCCGAGATCGGCCCTTCCCCCCAACCCCTCGACCTCTGTACATAGGCTCATGGACAATAAAAGCGCCATACCCTCTTTGTGTGCATATCTTTTGGCCACCCGGAGATCCCGTTCCCCTGCCGCATCGGAATATAGCATGGGGGTTCGTGGGTTAAACCAAGTGTGGGACCACCCATGCATCTTTAGGGTTGCCATGCAACCTTCTTCCGCAAATTCCGGAATGATGTGCACAATATATGTGTACACCAAACCCACCGCTTGCCATGCTACAATTGCCAATGTAGTGCAACCGTAGCACAGGTGTACTATGTGGCAGAAGGCCAGAACCAAAGAATGGAAGGGCAACCCCCCGCTAGTCTGCCCATCACAGTGCGGGCCTCTCGGCCATTTAAGCTAATGCCTGCTTGGAACCTTCCTCGCACAAGGCGCAGGTGCTCCCTGCTATCAGGAGGCAGAGATCCAGGATGGTATCTCCTAGCCACTTGAGCTATAACCTTCAACCACTAATGCTTGTACGGCTCAGGTACGGTCCGCCCAATAACACCAAGGAGTCTGGAGGCTACTTCTTTGGTGTTGTGTAATACTCGTTTTCTAATATAAAGCTCTGTAAACAGGTTAGATACACCCTAGAACTTGTGGGAACCCCGCACCTAATTTAGACGCCCCCCCCCCCTTGTGCAAAAACCGTGTGGCAACCTCACCCTAGTGGCCCAAATTAAAGTCAATATGTTTAATATTTGGCCAAAAATTAACATGTTAATCTCAAGTTTCAATTTTTTTTAGGGGGGGTTAGGGGGTTTGCCATGAAAATTATGACCCCCACGGGTTGCCTTACGGGCTTGGGTGTCATTTTCCCCCGGGGGTTGGTGGGGGGGTCCTACCCATGTGGTTGTTTCAAAATGTTAAAATGGCTCTCGGCTTTAATTTTTGTTTTTAATTTTTCCATTAATATTTGAAAAGTTAAAAATTAAAGGGTCGCCGGCATTAATATTAATCTCACAAATATTAACTCATTTCCCCAAATATTAACCCTCCTAACAATGGCACAACGCAACATGGAATGCATCATGTGTGTGTTTATGCTTCTTGTCCATGGCCATTGTGGCCCCTTGGGTCCCTATCCGGGCCCTCATACCTCGTGGGACCCCGTAGTGGGGTCCCACATCTTTGCGGGTCCGGATGGGGGGTTAGTGGGGTTAGTGGGGTTAGTTGGGTTAGTGGGTTCGGTGGTAGGGTTTGCGTTCGGGGGGTTAGGCGTTTCGTTTGTGGGGGTGGGGGGTTTGGTCTTCTTTGGGCCCTCCGCCCGGGCCTCTTCCCGGTGCCGCTCGGCCTCCTCGGGGGTGGGGAAGAGGAGGGAGCGGTTCACCTCGTAGAGGGTGGTGCCGCCCGGGTATTCCACCCAAACGGCACCGTACTTCCGCCCGTGGATACCACGGATGGTGCCCCTCTCTACCCCTTTGGGGTAGGGTACGTGGACGACCGTCCCGATGATCGGATCTTCGGGACGGTCGTCCTTCTTCTCGGCAAAGAGTTAATATTAAAGTCGAAAAATTAAAAATGTAGCCGAAAAAATTAATTTGTTTTTTCATTTTTTTCAGGTCATTGACGTCGTGGTCAACGCGACGAATGCCAGGCCCATCCGGGTGGCCTGGCGAGACGCTGAAGGATCCCGGGATGTACCCCTGGGGTCCCTCCACCGCATCGTGGCCCGAGACCCACCCTTGGGCCTTGCTCTCTTGCGAGGTCTCCACGATTGGGAGACTTCGCGCGTGGTGAGCGGCGTATGGGTGGCGCCGCGCCACTTCCGGCCCGCGAAGTGGGCTCGGATGCAGGAGGTGGGGTACGCGGGGGGGGAGGATGAGGAGATGTGGAGGAGCATGGGTGGGGGCGGGGTGAGCGAGGGGGAGGAGGGCTGCTGGCCCTGCCCCGCCCCATCTACGACCCGGGGTGCTAGCCCTCGTACGAGGGCTTGGTCCCCCAGTCCCGCGCCGTCAAGTCGGCGACCGCGGCCGCGACCGCGGCCGAACCGGGGGCCCAGGCGGCCCCGATGGCTTGCGCGGGAGCCCCTGTGGCCCCTCTGGAGGCCCCCAGTGCCGCCGCGCTCTTCCGGGAGGCCATGGCGGCAGTTCAGACAGGCGGAGTGAACGGGAGTTTTGAGGTATGTGTTTTGCGTGCGTGCATTAATTTTTAGGACACCACGTTTAATTTCTCGAGATTAATATTTAATTTTTGCGCCGCCGGTCGAAATATTAAAAGTGCAGCAGCACCAGGTAATGCGGCGTCCCAAAACGGACGCCGCGGGGGTCGAAAAGCAAATTTAGTGCGGGCAAGGCGCCCACACTGATTGCCTCTGGCATGGGGGCAAGGGGGGCACCAGGGAGGGGTTTCCAGACCCAGACCCCCCCCCCCCCTGGAGGCATCCTTACCCCAGGTGCCTCCGTGTTTCCCCTCGTTCCGGCGGATCAAACACCGGATCAACCGCCGAAAAATCCACATGACTGTCATGTGGCTATGGGGGGGGGAAGGAAAAAACGGGTTGATCCCCCGCGCACCCCTCCTGCAGCACCTGGGCTGACCAGGGGATCGGCCCCGCCTTTCGGGCGGTGGCAGATTGGGGGCCCAGGGCTTTGAGAAGCCACTGGGGGAGGGGGGGGGGGGTCATTGGGGGGGTCAACAACCTGAACTTCCCCGTGCCCGTCCCCCTCGTCCACCACCACTTCCCCCTCCCCCTCATCCTTGACCCCCCCCCAGGCTGGCCTCTACCCCCCCCCCCTGCCCCTGGCACCTCTCCCTCTCTCTCCTCTCCCTTTTCTCCTTCTTTTTCTTCTTCTTCTCCTTCTTCTCCTTCCGCCGCCTATCCGAGGAGTCTTCGCTTGACTCCTGGGTTGGCGGTTGAGCGGCGGGAGGAGGAGGTGCTTGTGCTGGTGCTGGTGCTCGTCCTGGAGCTGCTGCTGGTGCTGGATGAGCTGCAGCCAGTCGTTGCTCCACTTGTGCCATCTAAGAGAGCGAGAGGATGAAAAAAAAATGAAAAAAAATTAATTTTTGTGCCCCCGACTTAATTTCTTGAAATTAATATTATCTATGGAAAAATTAATCAATATATTAAATATTAATGACCGCGCCTATTAATATTAATCTCGAAATATTAAACGGATCGACGGAATTATTAATTCGTATACGCAAGCAAGCATGCACAAGCAAAACACACCAGGGCTTCGTTGTTCGCCTTGAACATGTCGGCCAACATCTTTTGCATGGCCGAGGCGTCCATGGCAAGGAGAAAGCAAAGCTAGTGGTGGGGAAGCAAGGGTGGAGGGGGGGGGGCTATGGGTGGCCATGAGTTTGGCCATGGTGCATGGGGCGGTATGGGGGTTCCCGTAATTGCGTAGCGGAAGGTCAAATTTTAAAAACCACCACTCCCACACTTGGGAAACTACCTCCCCCTCCCGCTCTACTTGGGTTGCCCCCGGCCCGAGTGGTCATTGTATGCGCGCTTAAGGATGGCGTTGAGGCTCTCAACGACATCCGCGCACACGGCACCCAACCCAACCCCCAAGCGGCGTGCATTGGCCACGGCCTCGGTGACATCCTCCTCCAAATAGAGGAGGTAGTTTGATTGACACGCCTCCTTGCAACAATGTGCACGGTAGGCGCGTGCCACCTCGGCCGCACGTAGGTCCCCGCGGGGCGGCTTGTCCGTGTACAATTCCCGGAGGAGGTCACGCATGGCCACGACGGCTTGCCATTCACCATCCTCCGGGACGTAGTCCAACAACGGACCAAGTTCCTCCCACGCGAGGAACAACGCACGGGCCTCCTCCCCGTCGGGTGCCCCCGTCGCACCCAACTTCACCCCCGTGCGGGCCCGGTAGAGGACCCGTTGCACGGCGTCGGTGTTCTCCTTGGGGAGGTCCACAAGGCGTGTCTCGATGAACGCCACTTGGAGCCGGCCAATGGCCATGCAACAATGGAGGATGCATAGGAAAACCATGCACCGGTCAACCACAATGTGTGGATCCCCTATGCATCCCCCATTCTCCAAGCTACGGCCGATCTCCTTGTAGCGGCGGCGGGCCGCCTCCTCACGGTCCAAAGTGCGCCGGGTCTCCACGTTGACCCATGCCGCCGCAACCTTGTCCCACACCCCCATATTGTAAATTGAGCCCACCAAGGGCGAGGTGGACACACCGATAAGGCGCCGCACGAACGGGTGGTCTCCCCCGATGACCAACCTGCTTGGCACCCAGCGCGACACCCAATGAAACTTCTCGCAGTCTTGTATGGACTGCAATACCTACAAAAAGGACATGGATTAATATTTACATTAATTTCTATTAATCTCTATTTATTAAGTTAATTTTTCAGTCGGCGTTAATATTAACCGAAAACAAGATATTAATCTCCAGAAATTAACGCAAAAAACGCAAAAATTAACAAACAACGAATGGGCCACAAACCTTCAAGTTGTCGGCCCATATCGTTGCAAGTGCCGCCATGTCCTTGTCCCCGCATACGGCCATCCCTATCACCCACAAGTACACGGGTGTGCGGCCCCGTGCGCCGTGGTTGAGGAGCCCAATGGAGAGTTGGGTCCAACTACCACCGGCGCACGGGTACGCATCCCCACGCACAATGAAGGTGAGGGGCCTTGTCCAATCGATGGTCTCCACTAGCGATGGGCGTGATTGGACGTACCGGGCCCATGAGGGTAGCGGCCAAGAGCGCCCACTCCCGGGGGGATCGGGGACGGACACGGGTGGTTGTAGGTCAAGGGGGGTGACCAACTCCTTCCACGCGTCCGTGAACGCTTCCCGAGTGGGGATGGGGCGGGGGAACGGAAGGCCCGTTGCGGCCGTGTAGGCCAACCCCCGGCGGCTCATGTACTCCATCATGTGGCGGAAGCCAACCTTGGGGACGTTCAAGTCCATGAGGAGGCCGATGAGGTCTGGGGCCGGGAAGAGGTGGGAGGCATATTGCTTCACCGCCTCCACTTGCTTAGTACAAATAAGGGAGGGGTAGCCAACCTCCATGGCCTCGGACCATCGGGCCCGGGCCAAAGGGGATGAGGCCACCCACTCACCAAGGAGTTGGGAAACCCAAGGGTCCCGCAAACTCTTGGCCCCGCTCAAACGCACGAGCGTCATGTTAAGCTCGGTAAGGGTGTCCCGAGAGAAAGGCATAACAAGGGCTATACAAAGGAACATGGTGGTGTGGAGGGGGGGGGAATGCGGGCAACCGGAGGGGGGGGTGTCCAAGACGCCCGCCAACACAACATTGGAACCTCTCTACTATACCGTTGTGCAACAATATACCGCGTAACACCCCTTATAGGTCCGCATATGTGCATGGAAAAATGGATACAAATGGCCCAATCGCAAAAATTTGACTTTAACCTCTTAATATTTGCGAGATTAATATATTAACGCCTTCATATATTAAAAATCAAAAATTAACATATTGACTTTAATTTGGGCCACTAGGGCATGCTTATTGACCCAGGGACATGCCTGTTTTTCACCCTATTTGGGCGTTGGGGGGGGGGGGTCCCAAGGGGTCTAGGGCACCACCTGCTTATGTAGTCTTCTAGCCTCGGCAGCTCAAAAATGGAAATTTCGAAAACTGATTTTTTTGATATTCGGGCCATCCAAAATGATCAAATATCCAATGTAAAGCAAGGTTTAACCCCTCTTTGTGTGTTTTTCACGCGGCCCCCTGCCGGAGGCGTGGAAGGAATTGGCCGCGGATGAGGCCTTCTTCCGCCACTTCGCGGCCCTAGTGGAAGGGGGCTCTGCGGGGCGCATCGGCGTCCGTGTATGGGGCCCAGGGCCGTCGGACCCTGACGTCACGGCGGCGGCCGCCCGCATATTGGGCGCGCCGGTACCGGAGCGGGTCACTTCGGTACGCATTCGGGGCTACCCCGCGGCCATGGCGCTGTCCACGGATGACTACGCACAGCTGCGGCGCGCGGCCGCGGAAATCTTTGGAGACCGGGTGCCAATTCGGTTGCGGCGATGCACTCAGCTCGCCAGCACTACCCTGGAGCGCCCGGTCTTCGACCTGCTGTTGGAGGGAGTGCCCATGGATTGGGCGGGTATGTTTCTCCCATCCGTGGACTCCCGTGTCCCAGACCGCGTCTGGGAGCGGATCGTGCGCCGCAATCAGGCGGCGCCGTATGTCCCTGTGGGACCCCGCGACCGCATGGTGCGCGTCCCGGCGGCGGGCCAGCCCCCAGCGGTCGACCCCCCGCCGGCCACTTCGTCGGCACCGCAGCCGGTGCAACCAGAAATGGACGACGTTGACATGGCGGCCGCGGGGGCCACTGAGGATGATGTCGCCATGGATGGCGAGGCCGCAGGGTCTGCGGCAGAACGGGAGGAGGAGGACGAAGAAATCTTGTAGCCTTCTTAGTCCTGACCCTCCAATTACTCCTCCTGGCGGTTCGGTTGGCGTGGTGCCAGCAAATGGTGGCGGTCTTGGCGTTGGCGGTGTTGCCTCTGCTTTTTACGCAGATTGCCCCCCCCCCCCCAGGCTTGAGTGGGTCCAGTCTTGGCAGGCCCAATCTCCCCTTGCCCCATGCCCCGCGCCGGATGCGCAGCTCGGCGGGCCTAGTCTTGTCAGGCCTGCCCCCCTGAAGTGCTGTACGTGGGTCCAGTCTTGTCAGGCCCACTCCCTCCTTGCCCCGTTCTCTGCGCTGGGCGCACCGGTACGGTGGGGATACCCCCCCCCCCCTGTCTGCCCCCCTGTGCAGTTTTTGGCAGTGGCAGGCCCAGTCTTGTTAGGCCTGCCCCCCTGACGTGCTGCGAGTGGGTGCAGTCTTGTAAGGCCCACTCCTTCCTCTCCCCGTTTTCTGTGCTGGGCGCACCGGTACGGTGGGGATACCCCCCCCCCCCGTCTGCCCTCCCGTGCAGTTTTTGGCAGTGGCAGGCCCAATCTTGTCAGGCCTGCCCCCCTGACGCGCTGCGAGTGGGTCCAGTCTTGTCAGGCCCACTCCTTCCTCGCCGCGGTGCCTGCGCTGGGCGCACCGGTACGGTGGGGATACCCCCCCCCTGTCTGCCCTCCCTTGCAATTTTTGGCAGTGGCAGGCCCAGTCTTGTTAGGCCGGCCCCCATGTGGCGCTGAGAGAGGGTCCAGTCTTGCCAGGCCCACTCTTTCATTGCGCCGTCCCTCGCGCTCGGCGCACACTCCCTTTCGTGCCCCCCCCCTGTGCGGGTGCCAGCCCCTCAACTGCGGCTGGGCCCAATCTTGCCAGGCCCGGCATCCTTTGCCCCGTGCTCAGTGCAGGCGCGCTGGCACGCGTGGCGGGCACGGCCTCCCTCCCCCCTGCCCAGGTCTGACACCGGCGCCAGCACCTCTAACCGGCCAATTGTATGGGGGCCTAACCTTCCATTTCCGGGGCGCGCCGGCCGGCCCGCTCGCGTGTTGGCTCCCGGCGACGGCACCGCCTATGCGAGCTGTCAGGGGCTGGCAGGGCACCCGCCCCCCCTCTTCTCTCCACATCTGTTGCGGTCAGGGCGCGGTGCGCGCTCGCGCTGCAGCGTGCGCGGACGGGCGCGGCTGGCGCGGTGCGGCGACGTGCACCCCCATCCGGGGCCGCTGCGGGTGGCTGTTTCGAACGTCACTGCGCTGCGGCCCCACTGCCACACAGTCTTCGCATGGGAGGCTGATGTGGTGCTGCTTGGGGAAACCAGGCTGACAGCCACAGGCCAGTCAGTCATGGCGCGTCTGGCCCGCGAAGCTGGCTGGCAGTCCTTCTAGGGCGCCCCATTGGAGTCGCGGGGCGGGGGCATTTGGGACTGCCCCCCAGGCGGCACAGCGGTCCTCGTGCGACGGGGCCTGCCGGCGCGGCAGGTCATGCCGCCGGCGAAGGAGGGTGAGGACTCGCTGGCGACCGCCCTTTGGCACTCCACCAGGTGGTGCCACGTGCTGGTGGGCCTCGGCACGGGGGCGACGGTCCTCCATGCCCAAGCGGCGTATGGCGTGTCGGGTCAGCCGGCGCTGAATGGGGCCTTTTGGCAACAGGCCCTGGACTATGCAGCGCGGCATGGGGCAGCGCCGCAACTGATTGTGGGGGACTTTAATTTCCCCCTCGATGACCTCCTGCAGGCGCCGCCCACGCTGCAGGGGCTGCTGCTCACGCGGCGCCTGGTGGACGCCGACTCAGAGCTGGCTGCCGCCGCGGGCCACCCCCCCTGTGCTCGTATGTCGGGGTGCGGGGAGGACGCCCCACCCGCATTGATGGGCTGTTGGTGGACACCCGCCTGGCAGCCTTGTTGCGCGGATCAGAGGTGCTGCCGGCGTGCGGCATCCCGCACCATCGCCCGGTGCGCTTCGACCTGCTCGCCGAGGGGGCGGTGCAGAGTGTGGTCAAGCTCGTGCGCCTGCCCCGGGTGGTCATTCCGCCATTGCCAGAAGAGGAGCGAATCCCTCTGGTGCAGAGCTTGCTGGACCCCCTGGGGCCTCGGTGGCACGCGGAGCTGGCAGCCGGGGACGTGGACCGCCTGTGGTCAACGTCGACCTGGGCGGCGGAGGAGACGCTGCTGGCGCTCTCAGTCCCAGGGCTCCGGCCGGGCGCGGAGCTACCCGCGGCTCCTCCTAATTACAAGAGGGGCAGGGGCACAGTGCGGCTGTTGAAGCGGGTGCGGGTGTTCCCCCGCCAGCGCCGCACAACGGGCGACCCGGTGGCCTGCCCAGAGGCACGCTTGCAGGCAGTGCAGGGGTCACTGCGGACAGTTCTGGGCTGGCTGGAGCGCCCAGACCCGCGGCCGGGGCCGGCGCCGCGGCCGGTCATGGAGGCGTGGTACGCGCTGCAGCGGCGGCTGCAACGCGTGCACGCGCTCGGGGACGAGTATGCGGCCCTGCAAGTGCCGGGCCCGCCAGACCGGCTGCCTCCGGCGGCAGAGCTGCATGGGCTGCGCACAGCCCTGCAGGGCCGCATCCGCACAGAGCGGCAGCGGGGGGACAAAGACCGCCTGCAGGCGTGGAGGGACTGGCTCGATGAGGCATGGTCCTCCAAGCAGGGCGCGGTCTATAAGTGGCTGAAGGGCGAAAGCTTCGCCCCGCCGGTGACCTTCCTGGTCCGGCCTGACGGCACGCCGACGGCGAACCTGCGAGAGATGGACTCCCTGTTGCAGGATGCCTGGCGGCCCATCAACCGCAAGTATGCGGAAGCCGCGGAGCCGGACCCGGCAGAGTTTCTTCGACTATGGGCGTCACGTGAGGTGCTTGCCCATGATTTCGGGGCCCCTGACCGGACGTCGGCTGCGGCGGGCCCTCATGCGGATGCATCCCTCCGCCCTTGGCCTGGATGGCTGGAGCCTCGAGGACCTGCGCGCGCTGCCGGACCAGCTCCTGGAGTGGCTGGCGGACCTCCTGCGAGAGGTGGAACGGCAAGGGCGGTGGCCGTTGCGCCTCGCCGAGGGCTACACGGCCCTCATCCCCAAGGAGGGCCCACCGGGGCCGCTGAACACGCGGCCCCTAACGGTCCTCTCCATGGTCTACCGCCTCTGGGTGGCGATCAGGTTGGAGGAGGCCATCCGTTGGCAAGAGGCCTGGGCGCACCCGTGTGCCTTTGGTTTCCGCCCGGCGCGGAGCGCCCTGGATGGCGCCACAGTGACCCAGGTTCTCCTGGAGCTGTGCCGCCTGAAGGGGTGGGCGGTGGCGGGGATGAGCATCAATTACGTCAAGTGTTTCGATCTCATCCCCCAAGCCGTCGTCCTGGCCCTGGCGTTGGAGCTGGGCATGGACCCAGGGGTCGCAAGGGCCCTGGGGGCCATGTACAAGCAGCTCCGCCGGGCCTTCAAGATGGCCGGGTGCTTGGGGGCGTGGTGGCGGGCCACCAACGGCATCCTACAAGGCTGTCCCCTCTCCGTGATCCTGGTGAATGTCCTCACCACGATCTGGAAGTGGGAGGTGGATGCCCTGCGGGAGCAGGTCTGCGTGGCCATAGTGACCTTGCCGCCAGCGCTAGTGGCGGCAGAGGCCGACAGTGAGTCGGACCAAGCCAGCCAACACAAAGACTCCGCGGAGGAGTCGGAGCTGCATCTGCAGCTGCAGGAGCAAGGCCCAGGGCTGGCGGCCTTGGGGGCGTCAGGCTATGCCAACGACACATAGGCAGTGGCGCCAGGGACGGCAGCCCTCCAGCGGACCGCCCCCACGACAGAGGCGTGGCTCACCTTGACGGGGCAGGATGTCCGCGTGGACAAGTCCTGCTCCTTGTCGCAGGGGGAGGGGGGGGCGCAGGCAGTGCTTTTACGCGGCCTCCCCATACCGGCAGCGGACTGTTTCCGCCAGCTGGGGGTGGACGTCGCCGTGGGCGGCGCCCGCAACACGGGGCCGGTACTTGCACGACGCTTGGAAGCCGTCCGCAGTGTGCTGCGGCGCCTCCCGCATCTACCCACTTTTTAGCGGCGGGTGCACGCGGCCAGCACCCTGGTGACGCCGCTGTCGCTCCATGGGGTGGCCGTCGCCCCGGTGACGGACCGGGACCTGAAGGGCCTAGAGACCATGGTCCTCCAGGCGGTATGGGGGGCGACCAGGCTCTCCCGCGCCAAGGAAGTGGTCTTCGTGGTCGTGACGCAGGGCCACCGCATTTCCCCGGTGATGCACACCCGCTACGAGCGGGTGCTATGGATGACCCGGATTGCGCGCACCCCGGGGCCCGTGCAAGTCCTGGTGCAGGCCATCTGGGAGAGCGGCCTCCGACCCCCGACGACAGGGCCCTTCGGGCGCGCCCTGCATGTGGTCCGTCTGCTGGGCTGGCAACCACTGGAAGGCGGGTGGTCATGGGTAGTGCCGGGCCAGACGGAGCCGCTGCACCTGGTGCAGGAGCCCATGCGGAAGATCCAGTACCGGGTGCGGGACAGCCTACGCTGTCATGCCATGCGCGGGCTGGAGGCCCGCCGTCCGGCGACCTATGGCGGACTGGGGGACGGGGTAGACGGGGAGGCCTGTCGCGCGGCACTGCGGGTAGCGTCCACAGAGCTGGAGGCCTCCCTCCTGCGGGGCTTGTTGGCGGGGGCGCTGTGGACGGCGGCCCGCGTGCGCGGGCACAACATGCGGGCCACGTCGAGCTGCCCCGGCTGCGGCTCACAGCACGAGGATGAGGTGCATGTACTTTGGGACTGCCCATCGTGCGAGACAGCCAGAGGAAGGGTGGCGCGCATGGGTCTTGCAGGCGGCGGAGCGCCTGCAGCTGGGCCCACCGACGGGCTGGCCGGCATGCCTGCGGCGCGCGGGCCTGCTACCCTTGGCCCTGTCCGCGGGGGCGGACCGCCAGCAGGTGGACGAGTACCTGTACAGGCTGTACGGGATGTACCTCGCGGTGCTCGCGGCCAGATACGCCCACACCCGCTCGGGGGAGCAGGGGCGGGGCGAGGCCCTCTTCCCGCGGCGCCCGGCGCCGGGCGGCAAGGGGGGATACCCGTGGCAGGACCTGAGCGGTCCCCTGCCGCAGCTGCCGGCGGCACCGGCAATGCGACTCCGCCCAGGCGTCCCGCCGGGGTGGCCGTGGGAGCCGGCGTTCGCCTGGGACCTGGTCCGCTGGGCCCTGCCCTCTGATGGCAGGACGGCCCAGGGGACGTCACCTGGGCAGAGCTGGCCCTGGACTGCGAGAACTTCCTGGGAGGGGCCCTACCGGCGTGCCCCCACCATCAGTTGCGGGGGATGCGCCTCCCGCTCGGCGAGCGCGCGCAAGGGCAGGGCGCTTCCTGCAGGGGGCTCCCAGTGACCGCTGCAGGGCACTCGTTCTGCTCGGGGGCCGCCTGTGTGCGGGGCTACGGGCGCGGCCGTTCTTCACGGCTAGGGCGGTCATGGCACTGCGGCTGCAAGGCCTGGCCCTGCATCTGTAGGAAGCATGGCTGCACCGCCTGCGCACGCCAGCCCGCATCCGGCCGGGGGGGGCGACACGCTTCCTCATGACCTATTTCCCCCGGCCCCCGGGAGGGGGGCCAGCACTGCTCCCCTACGCTCGCCGGCCGCGGCGGGAGCACGTCCCGGGGGTCGCCCGGGTGGAAGAGCAGCGCCCGCGGCGGCAGGGCGAGGGCAGAGGGTCGGTGGGGGCCCGGTGCGCGCAACATGGCTCGCCCTCGTGCCGCCGCTGCCTGCAGCTGGGCTGGGGAATCAGCCGGTGCTGCCGCGCGGGGCAGGAGGGGCACACGGCGCCGGAGCAGGCGCCCCCCCAAGAGCGACAGGCACCAGGCCTGCAGGTGCTGGCACCGGCGGCCCGCCAAGCTGGGGCAAGCGCGCTCTCGGCATGGCTGGGGCGGGCCAGACCGGCGTCCGCAGCGCTGCCGGCGCCAGAGAGGCCTTCGCAGCGCGCCCGGAGGTTGGAACCGCGGCGGGTGGCCCGGCAGGCGCCCTCGCCCGAGCGCAACGTGGTGCCCGCGTCCCGACGTGCGCGCAGACCGAGCCCGCCGCGCCCGGCAGTGACAGATGACCCCCCCCCTTCCCCACAAGGGACAGCCGCACTGGGGCTGCAGGATGTTTTCTGCAGCATTTCGGCTGCCCTGCTGGCACAGGGGGGCAGGCGACCCCGCCCCCATTGCGGTCCCGAACCCCCCCCCTCCCCACAGGGCAGGCAGGGCAGGCAGGTCAGGCAGGGCCGGGTGCAGGGGCACAGGGAACAGCGAACAGTGCACAGCACCAGGGTGCACCACCAGCACGGTGTGCAGCGCACAGCACACGGCACCACGACAGTGCACATGCACTGCCAGCACAGAGCACGGCACACAGTACACCACAGGATGCAGCACACAGTGCACCACGGCATGCAGCACACAGTGCAACACAGGATGCAGCACACAGCACAGCGCACAGTGCAGCACACAGTGCAGCACACAGCACAGCACACAGCATAGCGGATGCAGCACGCAGTGCACCACAGGATGCAGCACATAGCACAGCACACAGTGCAAGCGCAGCACACAGTGCAGCACACAGCACAGCACACAGTGCAGCGCACAGCACAGCACACAGTGCAGCACGCGCGGCACGCCGGGCACAGGGCCCAGGACGACCGGGGCCCCTGCGCCAGGCCACACTGTTTTCCATGGGGCTGCCAGTGCGGCAGCCCCCTCCGACGCATCGCCCCCCTGGGGCGCCCGACGCCGTAGCGCCGGCGTCCCCTGGGGGAATATCCATGCCTAACGTGGCGCACGGGAGGGCGAGCTCGGAAGAGACATAGTCTTGACCGACTCGTCCCTCTGTTCCGCCGTGCACCACAGGCGGGGGGCAATCAGCCCGGGGGGAAGGCGCAGAACTCCGAGATCGGCCCTTTCCCCCCAGCCCCTCGACCTCTGTACATCGGCTCATAGACAGTAAAAGCGCAATACCCTCTTTGTGTGTTTTTCACCCTATTTGGGTGCGGCGGGGGGGGGGGGGGGATGGGGAGCTCCCAAGGGGTCTGGGGCACAACGTGCTTGTGCAGCTTTCCAGCCTGGGCAGCTCAAAAATGGAAATTTCCAAAACTGATTTTTTTGATATTTTGACCATCCAAAATGATCAAATGTCCTGCGTAAAGCATGGTTTAGCCCCTCTTTGTGTGCTTTTCACACTTTTTGGGTATTGGTGGGGGGTGGGGGGGGGGGGGTTCCCAAAGGGTCCGGGACACAATCTACTTGTGCAGTTTTCTACCCTCGGCAGCTCAAAAATGGAAAGTTTTTGAAACTGTTTTCTTGATAGTTTGGCCATCCAAAATGATCAAATATGCAATGCGAAGCATGTTTTAGCCCCATTTTATGTGTTTTTCACGCTATTTGCCTGTGGGGGGGGGGGGGGGGGCTCCCAAGGGGTCTAGGGCACAACCTGCTTATGCGGTCTTCTCGCCTCGGCAGCTCAAAAATGGAAATTTCCAAAACTGATTTTTTTGATATTCTGACCATCCAAAATGATCAAATATCCTATGTAAAGCAGGGTTTAACCCCTCTTTGTGTGTTTTTCACCCTATTTGGGTGCGGCGGGGGGGGGGGGGATGGGGAGCTCCCAAGGGGTCTAGGGCACAACGTGCTTGTGCAGCTTTCCAGCCTGGGCGGCTCAAAAATGGAAATTTCCAAAACTGTTTTTTTGATATTTTGACCATCCAAAATGATCAAATGTCCTGCGTAAAAGCATGGTTTAGCCCCTCTTTGGGTGTTTTTCACCCTGTTTGGGTGTTTGGGGGGGGGGGGGGGGTTCCCAAAGGGTCTGGGACACATTCTACTTATGCAGTTTTGGAGCCTCAGCAACTCAAAAATGGAAATTTCCATAACTGATTTTTTTGATATTCCGACCATCCAAAATGATCAAATATCCTATGTAAAGTGTGTTTTAGCCCCTCTTTGTGTGTTTTTCGCCCTATTTGGGTGTGTGGGGGGGGGGGGGTCCCACGGGGTGTGGGGCACAACCTGCTTATGTAGTCTTCTAGCCTCGGCAGCTCAAAAATGGAAATTTCCAAAGCTGACTTTTTTGATACTGTGACCATCCAAAAGGATCAAATATCCTATGTAAAGCATGGTTTAGCCTCTCTTTACGTGTTTTGCACAGACATAGCACCAAAAGCTGAATGCAATAGCAAACTGAATCGGTGCTGACCACAAAATTCGCCAAGAAAAAGAATAAAATTCACTACAATAAGATACAACACAGGGGTGCAAATTGTGCCTATTAGCAAAACAACCCTTTCAGCAGAGCATGAAAGGGCATTTTTTTTACCCTATTTGGGTGTTTTTTTTTGGGGGGGGGGGGCTCCCAAAAGGTCTGGGACAATACCTGCTTATGCAATCCTGGGGCCTCGGGAACTCAAAAATGGAAATTTTCGAAACTGATTTTTTTAATATTCTGACCATCTATCTTTGGCGGGGGGGGGGGGGGGATGGGGAGCTCCCAAGGGGTCTAGGGCACAACCTGCTTGTGCAGCTTTCTAGCCTTGGCAGTTCAAAAATGGAAATTTCCAAAACTGATATTTTTCATATTCCGTCCATCCTCCAAAATGATCAAATATCCTATGTAAAGCGTGTTTTAGCCCCTCTTTATGTGGTTTTCACCGTATTTGGGTGTTGGGGGGGGGGGGGGGTCCCAAGGGGTCTGGGGCACAATCCTGCTATTATGCAGCTTTCCAGCCTCAGCAGCTCGGAAATGGCCGTCTCTCTCCCCTCTTCAAGGTGCCTTGCCAAAGGCAATAGAAATTTGTATGTTGTTTTTGGTTGTTTGGGTAGCAGAATTGATTAATTTTGGCATAAAACGCTTTTTTGTATATTGTCCCAAGCGTTCTCCCACCTTAGTACTAACCTGCTCCAAATAGGATTAACTTCTGAAATTGGCTAGGGCCATCAGCCCTCACCATACTGGGCCTCCTTCTGGGATACTCCGTCTGGAAGGTGGATCTCAGTCCCAGGCCCCAAACACACCTGACTTTTGGTTGCTCTGTCATTGGGGTCATGTGGAAACCCAAAATACCTCGCAATTTTCGAAAAAATTTTCGTCTCTCGGTCTGTACACGGTCCCTGAGCAGCATTATGGCAGTGTCTGGCAGCGCTCCAGTGGTAGATGCGCAGGTATACAACTTGGCTGGCGGGGGTTCAATTTCCGGACCAATATGTTTTTTTGCATTTTTTGTCACTTGTCTTGATGAGAAAATTGGTTTGGCGCATGCAGACACAGCAAGCAGAAAATTATAGAGCTGACACATAGTACCAAGAAGAATTAATTCAATTTCCTCATTAATATTTTTTCGTATCCTCCTACAATGCACTGCCAAGTGGCTCATTAATTAATTTTCACAGTTGAAATGTTTTCGTATTTGGGTGTTTTGGCCCAAAATCACCCAAATATTTAATTCATTTCCAATAAATTTCAAACTTGGCCGGTAGACGGCGTTTCTGCACAGCGCCCGATAGTAAGTTAGCTTTCCTGCGACCACCCTGAAAACCACCCACCACAAGGGAAGGAGACGTCTGCAGGGCAAAAACAGCCGTTTTAGACAGCATCTGGCATTTTCAATGGGAAACATGGTTTGTTTTACCTCAGTATCTGAGTTTGTGGACTGCGTAAGAATCTGAGTACCCCCCCCCCCCCTCTTGCGCAAGCACCAGCCAGGTCAGGAAAGTGACAGTCAGACCGGGTCCTGGTGCTTAGACAAGGCGGTGCAACCGCGCGACGTGCGGTACCAAAAGAAAGCATGTCCCGAAAACCTGGTGATGGGGATGGGCTGCGGATTGGGAAGAGTACACGGTCAAAAGGGGCATGATGCTCAATCTCATGCCCATTCCTCATGTACTCCAAATGAAGGAACTCTTCCCAACCAGTAGAACAACCGATGATAGTGGCAGGAGCATGCTGACCGGTGCACCGGATGTACGTGACAGACAAGCCATGGCTGAAAATCACACCAAAACAAAGAGCAGTGGGATGCAGTGCTAAGCAGAATGTTGTTATGAGCAGGAGGACTCATCACAAGCATGAAACAGCCCCTCTTCCCTCTACAATCGGCACAAAATCACGATTTGCCTACTTTCTGACCATAAAAGCTGTGGTCAGAAAATTCGGTAAAAGTGACGGTCAGACCGGGTCCTGGTGCTTAGACAAGGCGGTGCTTGCGCAGGGGGGGGGGGGGTAGTTCTGTGTATGGGAACACAGTAGTTACTGCGGTCACCTTGTTCATCAGGGAAAACGGGTCCAAAACAGCCTACTGTTCGCAGAGTGTGCGCACAGCACGGGCACAGTGCATGCACAGCGCACGGTGCGCCTCCTTAGTCTCTTCCCCTTTGAGGGCCCTCTGTATCCGCATCCTGTGGTCCCTTCAATGTAATCTGGGCGATACCAATTCTGCAGAGTTTTCTACCACTGTCTGGATGTCTGGAGTCGTGTTCACTCTGCCCTGACAAAATCAGCACCGAAGTGTCTGGCATCTCGGCCAAGCCCGACTCAATCTTCAGTGCACGCTCCCTCCTGTCTGATGCTGGGCGTGGGGACTCCGGGTCTTGCAACAAAACTCTGAGCTGTCCGTCTAACACTGGCCCTGGCCCCCCATTTGCGTCTCATCAGACGTGCAGATACAGCGTAGCAGCGCTGGCGCAGGATACAGACTTTTTGTTTGGGATATGCACAGGATACATGATACATGACATCCAAGAACGGAGGGAAAAATTCTTTGCCATCCCCCCACAAGACACACATTTTATCCACAAAAGTTCTTCAAGTATAATTCCTTCGCCGTGTCTCAGCGGGGACTGTGGAACGAACTACGTAGGGCTAAGGGATATGTTGGGGGGGGGGGGGGATGAATTGAGAAACCCACCCACCCACAGATTTCTGGAAACCCCAGGGACCCAGAAATGGCCCACCCCCACGGGGGGGGGGGGATCAATGGTCGGTAACGATCGACGGAGGGGGCGGGGGGGGGGGGGGGTTGCTGTTTGACGGGGCGAGGGGGGGGGGGGGCTGTTTGGACACCCACCCACCCAGAAATTCCAGACCCCCCCCCGTCCCATAGGCAGAACACTAAGCACATCCCTGGTAGGGCTACAAAAGCAGAAAGCTGTGAGACATCTGCAGTACACACATGTTGGTATACACATTGATACACACTTTTGCAGCTTGGGTACACTTCGGTACTGCTTCCATGGGGAGATGGGGTACTAACGAGCGCATCCCCCACACTGCAATCTGTATCCTAGAAGGGACAATTGGTCTTCACGGTGAAAAGGGACCACCAGGAAGGCAAGACCTTCTTTTGCTGATGATTCCCCAGTAACATCACTTTCTCCAACTCTGCGCAACGGTCCTCCAAAGAGGTATTTTGCGATATCAATCGTGCCATCTCTGTATCGTGCTTGGCCTTGACTTGAGACGCCAGCTGAGCTTTAGACTGCAATCTCTGAATATCCAAATCTTGCTTGGCCTTGGTTTGAATTGCCGTCTTAGCTTCACCCTCCATCTTTGCAATTTGAGCATCTTGAGCCAACTTCACCTTGCGTGCCGTCTGGGCTTCAGCACGCAGCTCTTCAAGATCAGCGTCCCATTTGGCCTTGGCTTTGCGTGCAGTTTGGGATTCTTCCTGCAGTCTTGTAATTTGAGTGTCTTGTTTCCCCTTGATCTCCCGTGCCGCCCGGGCCGCTTCCTGCATTGTCAAAATTTCAGAATCTTGTCTCTCCTTAATTACCTGGGCCTTCTGGGCCGCTTCTTGCAGTGTCAAAATTTCAGAATCTTGTCTCTCCTTCATCACCCGGGCCTTCTGGGCTGCAGCCTGCATCTGCAAAATATCAGTGTCTTGCCTCTCCTTTAGCTTGGCTGCCAACTTGGCTGCCCCCTCCAACTTCGCAATCTCAACGTCATGTTTGGTCTTCATGTTGCGTTGCACCTTGGCGTCGGCCTCGAGCTTTGCAATTCGGGCCTTATCCTCCTGGCGTTGCTCAGCCATTTCAGCTCTCCCAAATTGCTGTGGCTGCAAGGAGCACCCTGTGCAGTGCACACGAGATTGATGTGCAATTTTGTCTTCATGGACTGCATAGATTTCTGCACACGTATTCGTACATTTCTTTGAACTTCGCCCCAGCCCACTTACAATTTTCAACTGTCAAACCTTTTGTCAAGTGTGGAAGGGAATGGAATATCTCTCGGGGTCGGTACTGAATGCGCCAACTCGGTGAGTTTTCAGTGGTCGTCGTCATTGTTGCCTGATTTGTGCCCACTGTGTGTCCCGTAGGGGGGGGTATATGGGGTATATTCAGAAAGCCCTTGAAAAGGGCTATTTGGAACACCCTGGGTCTGCATGCTGTACTGACAACCACGGGGGGTCGGGACTATGGGCCATACGCCGACTCCTTCCCGCTTCGGTGCCACTTTCAGGGCGGGGGGGGTCTGGGGGGGGAGGGGGGCAGCCAGAGGGGGTTGGGGGGGGCTCCGGACCCCTGATTATATGGCTTGAAATGGCGGCCTCATCGCGCTGATCACTTTGAGGTACAAATGCAGGAGCAAAAAATATTGCAACGGGAGGGGCGGGGCATACGCAGGTCACAAAGCGCTCCACACATGCACGTCCTGGTATGCATATGCAGCAACAGGGGGGGGGGGGGGGGCATGGTAGGTGGTACTTTTGTTTAAGGGCATAGCACCCCCGAGTCAATTTCCGACCACTATTGCTAGTGGCGCCCCACCCAAGCCGAACCATGCTGTTTTCAAGGCAGAGTTGATGTATGTTCTGAAACCCTTTGGAGGAGCGCGGGGAGGGGGGGGGGGGTCTGCACCACGTGCACTACTAGTACTCTGTTTAAAAAAAAAGTTCTCTCCGCGCACTACGTGCCCACAACATGTGCACATACAGCAGTGGTGCATCGTGTGCAGGAACACGTCGCGTGCCCTTCGTGGGGTGCTCCTCCTTGGGGTCCCGAAAAATGGGTGATGGAAGTGGTCGAGTTGAAGGAGGTAAAGGAAGGAGGCCTAATAGCGTTAGTCTGGGGGGCGATCAAAGTAGTCCTCCTCTTCGCTGGACACATCGCTTGTCGGACGGGCTCTTTTTTGTGTGGCCTCAAGCGGAGCGTCCCTCCACTTGCGCTCTTTGGCCCGCTTCACTGTGGACTTCAATGGCCGTGTCCGACAATCCCCCTCTACAGTGGCCTATGATTCTAAAGGTGGCATAGTTGGGGTACGAGATGTTGTGGGTGGTGTGGAGTGGGAGGAGGAGGAGGAGGAGGACAAAGATGGTTGCACATTGGGGGCAATTCACACGCCGGTTGGTGCAAGGGTAGGCCTTGGTTGCCGTTGACATTCGGCTCCAAGAGACCGCCTACGGCTGCGATGGACAAGTACTGACCGCCACCACCGTCCGCCTTCGAGTAGACCTCGATTGCAATGGTAGGCGAATTGTGCAGCCATCCTGTGATCCACAAAAACCACAAATATTGGCGCGCGACCGTGCCACCTGCCCCTCAATGTGGTGACCACGTAGAATGTGCTGTCCAACGTGCGTGCGCAACACTCGATGCGGCACGGTCTCGTGGCAAATGCGGCATTTGACACTATTTGGGCCACTTTCTGTTGCCACCTTATCATCAGTGGTGGGCATGCAAGGATAGGGATCCCGCATATTACAATAGGGTATCATCCTTGTCAAAAGGACTCATTGTGGCCGATTTCTTAATGCATACACCATTGCTTGCTATAGAGCAAAGCAGTAAGCACGACAATATGCACTAATGGCTTGTTCAAGAAAGAAGAAATCAGAATTGGCTGCCTTCTCGAGGGCCCACAAGTGTGTGGAAATGCTACATAACCCCTGCATTCTCGGGGATCCCCAAACAAAGAGGGACAAAATCAGAATTGGCTGCCTCACCCCTGCCTTCTCGGGGGCCCACAAGTGGGCGGAAATGCTACATAACCCCTGCATTCTCGGGGGTCCCCAACAAAGGGGACCACATCAAAGCACAAAAAAAAACACAAAAAAACAAAAAAAAATTCCATTTTGTCCTTGACCCTATCTGGGGTGCTACAGATTGCCCCCACTGGGGATTGAACCCATGACCTTACAGTTGCAGAGGCACTGCTTTACCCACTAGGGTATGGGCCATCTCTGACATACCTCTGCACAGGGGTGGTATTGATATTTGGTCCAAATTGGTTTTCATCCATCATTGGGTTCTCCTGAAAAAACTGCGTATTTTGAGTATAGACACATCGGGTGAAAACCCATTTTTTTGACCCTCTAGTGGTTCAAGCAAATTTGCCTTAGGGCACCTTTGGCGCCGATGGTCCGGCACTTCGGTGCCAATTTCCAGGGGGGGTTGGGGGTTGGCGTAAAGGACCCGGGCCCGGCGAACCCCCCCTGCTGACAACATGTTTTTTTCGTCCCTTTTTGATGGTGCCTGCGTTCCTTGCGGCCTCTTTTTGTCAACAGGCAGCTCCCATGTCTGCATACAAATTTGAACCACGGGCTGTTGCTTCCCCCCATGCACCATAAATGGTTGGAATTTGGTACAACCCCAGACCCTGAGAACCTGCAGCCCCATCCTGGCTTTGTCTGGGTGAAATCAGGGTACAGTGAGACCATTGCTTGGCGCAAGGTCTAGCTGACCAAACAGCGCAACGCGGACCTGACAACTGACAGTCTGTGGGCCATGCCTCTCAACACGGGGTGGGTGCCAGTCAAGGCACGCAGGCTGCAGGATTGGGAAAAACTGAAAAAATATGTTCCAATTCACAACCAGCGGGATGTGTGCCCCAATGGGGTCCCTGCCCGTGTGGAAAGGGGCAACAATGAGGACGATTCAGATTCATGATCAATGGGCAGGGCAGACACGCACATGTAACTGAAAGGCAGGCTATTATCGTGTACGGCTAACCCAGCCCCGGTGACAGAGGTTGCCAGGTGGAGTGATCTTGGCCAACCAATGGCGTTCCGGGGACAGGACGTTACGTGTATTCTGCTGTCGTTGTGCTGCCTACTGCATATGATGGTTTCCAAAAGCGCGTTTATCAAATATTTCATGGGCTGTCTGGGTCAGTTCCAATCCTCGCCCGGGCGAGAAATGAATTCTTTTTTTCGACTGTTGACCAAAGTTCCACCAAGTATTCATCGAGAGTACACAAAGCAGGTCATGGGGCAATGTATCCAAGCCACTAAAAAAAGGCTTGATACAGTCACAGCCACCATCAGGTCTGAACGTTGCCTTGAGTTCATCACCAACACCACCGTTGACTATCGAATGTCCCATGGGTTGATGGGTTCAAAATCAGAGTGTGACGCTTTTTGCCTTTTATTACCTGACCACGCCGACAACACTTCACTAGCATTGACACTATCAGTGTCAGACAAGCCCTACCCTCATTAGGCATTTGGGTACGAGTCATAGTAGTTAGTGATTGACTTCAATTCAATCACATGCTTTGCTGCCTTCGCCCCGCAGGCACCATTCAGGGCAAGCCTGAAATAAACAGTGGCGTAAGGCCCCTTGACCAGTGAATAGCTCCTTGTATATTTTGCTGTAAATTTTGGTTTTCCCCCCAACTTTTTCTACAAAATGTTTGCAAAAATGAACCCTTTTGATGACTCTTGTGCGCCCCATTAGGATCCTTCCATGGCAAAATCATGGAAAACATTTTTCTGCATGCCATAGGTGCTATTGATCACCATATATTCTTTGCAAATATGCTTTGAGTGTTTATTTCGCGCTTCTTTTTTGCCATCACTGTTTTGTTCTCGGAAAACTCTGATGGTATGTAATTTTTGTTGTGATGGTTGTGATGTTTGCATGTTGTTGTTTGTTTTTGTGACATTTTCCAGACATACCGCACAATTTTGGGATGCCACTATTCATGCTCTATTGTGTTTACATGTTGTTGTTTATTTTTGGGACATTCTCCAAAGAGCCTTGTATATACTTAGGGAGACAGTTGTTGTGTGTCGAATGTGTTTTGAGCGTTGCTGTTTATTTTGGGACTTGTTCCGGAGCTGCCGTAGGGTTTTTGATACCGTTGTTCATGCTTTGCTATTGTCTACATGCTGTTTGTTTGTTTTTTTTTTGGAACCACTGCCTTGTATTTTTTTCTGATGCTGCGGCGTATTGCTCCCGTTGCACTCTTCATTGCTACCCACAATTGCACCCACATCCCAAGCCATGAAATTGATGCACAACAACACATTGAACTCTTCGCTTCATGAAATGTGAAGATTGTGTGTGGGCCCAATTGCCCAGCTGCAAGGGAGCGCAACTTAGAAATCGGGAGGCCACTCGGAGCCTTCGCGCTCCCGGGTGCGTGGGCCATCATGGGCCCGGCCCACGACCCACTCCACATCCTCCTCCTTCTCTTCATCCCCCTCTTCCTCGGCATCGTCCTCGTCTTCTCCCGCATTCTCCGCCAAACTTGGGGCGCCAAAGTGAGGGGCGACTCGAGGCAAATCACCTGTGAGCAGGGAACCACATTTGAGGGAGAGTTAGGGAGAGTCAAAAATGCATGCTCATAGGTAAGGGCGGCTTTAAAAGCCAAGTGACACCTGTGGCAGGGGGCGTGGTATGGAACAAGCACATCATAACCTGCAAGTTCTTGCTGCAGATCACCCAGAATGCGGATGATAGCACCATGAAGCATAGTATTTCCCTTCCGGAGGGGCCATGAGGCAACGGATACTGGGCTCGCATACGCCCCTGTGTCACAGGCGCATGGTCATCACTACACTCAGTTCAATGTTTTCGCCTTGCTGCACTGCAGCGCAGACCAGTTCGGTGCCAACTGTAGATTCGCATGCGCCACTCCGGGTGGCTTTTGAATGTGCTTTGGCTGTCTGGGCGTATGGGTCGGCTCGCTCCCACCACCCTCCCACAGCGCCGGTCTAACCTCTCGCTCAGCGCGCCTCTCCCTCTCTGACCTCTCGCTCTGCGGGCCTGTGTGTGTGTGTGTGTGTGTTTCTTCCTCTCCACCCAAGAGGGCCTTCCGGAGGGGGGCCCCCGTTGAGCGGCATCAGCTCGGCATCCCCCATAAGATGTGTAAGGGGACAACAGCGTTGCACAAACCTGTAAACAGTAGGGAATAGTGCCAAGATGCCTTGTAGCACGTGGGTAGGCAACGTCCGAACCACAGACATGACGTGACCACCCGATTGCCACAAGGCGACGGACACACAGTGTGTGCCCGACCGCTCATGTGGCTAGAGGGTCCACACCCTGAAATTGGATGTTCCTTGCACAAACGGAACGGAGTGCCCAAAATGTGGATATGCACGACAAGCGGCACACCTACCCGTTGCGGTATGGCATGCAGCTGTTCACTCCAGCTATGCACACTCAAGGAGCAGTGACACGAGTTAGGGCAGTTACAGTGCCCAAGAAACAAAAATGGGTGCATATGCTCCTAGGGATGGAGGGGCAGATTGCAAACAAGCTAGGAGCAGTGTAGGATGTTCCTTTTGTGGATGGATCGAGAGAATCACAGGGGGGGGGGGGGGTTGAGTTTGCTGGATATGGAGTCTGGTTTGGGGATGGTGTCAACAAGAATGAGTCCGTCCCCCTGCCGGTAGCGGACAGACAATCAATAACTAGAGCAGAGTTGACTGCTACTTTGAGGGCACTATAGGGTAAGTGCCCGAGTGTGCCATTGCATTTGGTAACGGATTTGGAGTTAGTTTTTGTGGGTTTAACAGGCAAGTGCGAGAAGTGGTCACGACATAAATGGGTGGGGTGGAGGGGGCCGTGGCTGCAGTACAATGCCGTGTGCGTGCTCATGTGGTAATGAGATGCTGTGCCTCTTGCCTAATAAACGACGTCGGCTGAGCCAACACCCAACACTCCAATAGCACCTGTCACATGGCGGCAAAGTCAAACACCGACGGGTCTATCGCCCAAAAATAAGCTTCACATCCAAGAACCCAGGCTGCCCGTGCTACCACGCACATGGCCAAGCCCTATGTCCACTTAAGTAAGAGAAGGGCCTCCATAACCAAGAGAGTGTGCATGTCCCACAGCAACCCAATGTCTCCGCACACCAATCTAAGGGCTTTGAGTACAATGTCGGCAGCCAAGGAGTAGAACTTACTAGCACAAATGGTGTGACGCACTGTTTCTAAGGTCCCACAAAAGACACAATTTGGACGATGGAACGGATTTTTGGATCGAGCTCTCATCGTGAGCTTCTGCAATCACGCCTTGCGCATAAAGTCTCGCTGCGATCCCAACAGCTGAGGTGATGTAGCTGAAGCCCGACATCATGATCCTGCCCTTGGCTGAGTGATTCTGTGTGTTTGGCGCCAACATGCAACCCGTCTATGCAAATGGGCTAAAGACAGTACGGGGTTTGCAAGTTGCAGGACATGCCGGTGCTCTGGGACAGGCCGTCTCACAGAACTGTTGGGGGTTCTATCCCTTGCAAAAGCCGCCACAACAGTAGTGAGGTAGGTGACCGCCGGGCCATCCGGCTAACCTAAGAATGATGACATAAACTGGTGTGAGCAGTAAGAAAATATGGGCACCAAAGCGGATAGATCGCCGTCCTAGGACACAAAGGAATGGGGTAAGTTTCCAGTGTTCATTGGCACACATCCTCGGTGGTGGCCGGACTGCGAGGCCCATGGCCGCGGCATTCTGCAGGGAGGGGGGTTGTCCCACCGGTCCACGCGGTGAGGCCGGGTCTGCCGCCGCAGCGGCGCGCCCGTCTCCTCCCGCCACATGGGCGCAAGGTACCCGCGCCCAGTGTACGGGAGGCGGCCGCTGCGGGGGTCCGGCCGGGGGGCGCGCGCGTAGAGGACCTGGGGGTACCTCCACTGCAGGGCTTGGCCCACAGTGGCCCCCTTGGTCCCGAACTCGGGGCCGCCCGGGCAATCGACGGCGGTGATCTAGACCCGTTTGTCCTCAGGCCGGTGACCGCAGTGCCACCATCCGTTCCAGGCTCCCACCAGGAGGTCCTGCAGGCGCAGGACCCCGGGGAGTAGTCCCACAAGGGGGGCCAAGGCACAGACGGTGTGGGC
Source organism: Eutreptiella sp. 'Long Island Sound 2002' (assembly GCA_964036045.1). Lineage (NCBI taxonomy): Eukaryota > Euglenozoa > Euglenophyceae > Eutreptiales > Eutreptiaceae > Eutreptiella > Eutreptiella sp. 'Long Island Sound 2002'. Next base: position 944,474 of record OZ038394.1, read on the forward strand.
CCAGCCCCGCTGCTGGGGGCGGACCGGGAACACCAGGGTGGCCTGGCGGAACCACCAGCGAACCAAGGTGAGGCCGTGGTGCCGCCGCTGGTGCTCAGTGAGGGGGGCCGGGGGGGGCGGGGCCACGTGCCCACGCCCCAGTCCCCGGCCTAATCCCCGCCCACGTCCTCTTGGTCCACGCGCCATGTGCGGAAAAGGCTGGCTGCAGGTCGAAAGGGGGCCAGGTCCGGCCGCTGGGGGGCTGGGGCACGGGTGGAGGGGAGGGGGCCCCTGAGCCGCCGCGTCCCCCGCCCCCCTTGCTCCCTGGTCAGGCAGCGCTTGTCTCCCGCCGGCTCTCCGGGCCCCTGCCACCAGAACCACCGGAACCACCAGCGAACCAAGGTGAGGCCGTGGTGCCGCCGCTGGTGCTCAGTGAGGGGGGCCGGGGGGGCCGGGGCCACGTGCCCACGCCCCAGTCCCCGGCCTAATCCCCGCCCACGTCCTCTTGGTCCACGCGCCATGTGCGAAAAAGGCTGGCTGCAGGTCGAAGGGGGGCCAGGTCCGGCCGCTGGGGGGCTGGGGCACGGGTGGGGGGGAGGGGGGCCCTGAGCCGCCGCGTCCCCCGCCCCCCTTGCTCCCCGGTCAGGCAGCGCTTGTCTCCCGCCAGCTCTCCGGGCCCCTGCCTTCCCCTGAGGGGGGGGGGTACGGGGGGGGGGGGCCTCCAGCAGCCGTCCCGGTCACACCCGGCGCAAGGGGGAGCCGGAGTGCCGCGGCGGCTGTGCCCCCTGTCGTACCGGCAACCCCCCACGGTGGCGTGGGGCCCTGCACCACTGCCCGGGCTGGTCCCCGCCCCCGGAGGGGTCCCAGTGCCATCGCCTCGCCCCGGGGCGCCCTCGTGGGCTGTGGGTGTATAGACACCCTCCAGCCGGGCCGGGGGTCCGGACACTGGGGCCACCCCGGGGGGGGGGGGGTCGCAGGGGCTGGTACCGCCCCCTCTCCCACCGCCACCAGCGCCGGGCGTGCCCGGTAGGGGGCCAAGGAGCTCTGGCGCGTCGTCGCCCCCCTGTAGGTTAGCCCCCAGGCCCTAGTCAGTCGCGGCAGGTGGGCCGCCGCATGCGGGTAGGAGGCCATGGTCTACGTCGCTGCCGTGCCGCGCGTCGAGGCCGGCAGGTTAGGGCGCGGGTTCTCTGGTGCCAGGGGTTGGTGCACACCCCGCCTCTGTCGCTCTCCAGGCAGGCAGTGCCTGTCCCCTGACTGCCCCCCAGACCTCTGTTTTCCCGGGGGGGGGGGGGGGGGGCGCCGGTCACCATGCCGGTCGCACCCGGTGCGAGGGGGAGCCGCAGTGCCGCGGCGGCTGAGCCCCCTGTCAACCCGCCAGCCCCCCCACTGCCGCGTGGGGGCCCTTGCCACTGCCCGGGCTGCACACCTCCCCCAAAGGGGACCCAGGGCCATCGCCTCGTATCGGGGCGCCCTCGTGGGCTGTGGGCGTATAGACCCCTGCCGGCACGGGGGTCCGGATCCTGAGGCCAGCCCGCGGGGGGGGGGGGGGCTGGTACCGCCGCATTTACCACCGCCACCGGCAGCGGGTGCGACCGGCAGGAAGCCAGGGTGCGCGGTCATGTCCCCGCCCCCCCCGCAGGTCACCAGCCCTGGTCTGGTCAGACACCATGGGCAGTCCGCCGCGTGCAGGCAGAGGGTTAGGAGGAGGAGGACTAAGAACATTAAAGAATGTCCTCGTCCTCCTCGTCGACGTCGACAACGGCTGTCTCCGCATTGGCCATGGCCAGCTCCCCGTGTGGTCCGGGGCCTCTCGGGTGGTCTCTGGCTTTTGCTGCGCCTCCCCGGACCCCTCCAGGCGTGTCATCCGAGCCCTGGGGCGCACAGGCTGGGAGCGCCCCTGGCGGGAGCTGCAGGTGGTCCGCTCTTAGCGACGGTCCGGGAGGCGGGTGTCAGGCGCGCCCAGCCGTGCACCCTGCCAATCCGCAGGCACCCCCGCCAGCTCTAGGTCAAAGACCGGCCGGTCCAGCGTGCTGTGGGGCCGCGGGATGCAGCGGTGGACGCGGATGGGCACCTCCGGTCCAAACGCTTCCCAGGCGTAGCGCCGCAGCCACGCATACTCGTCCACCGCCAGGCCCAGCTGCGCTGGGTATCCCCGGACCCGCACGGAAGTGGTCTGCGACGGGGTTGGGGCACCCAGCAGATTGGCGATGTGCGCCACCACCTTGGGGTCCGCCGGCTTGGCACCCCACACGCGGACCCCCACATTGCCGGGGGCACCCCCGTCCACTAACTGCGCGAACATGGAGTGGAGTCCCTGGTCCTCGGCGAGGGTCTTCCAGACCTCCGCGGAGGTCCCGCGGCGCTCCGGTGGCTGCTTGAACCACAGCACGAACACGGGGTGCTGGCAGGCCGCGCCCGTGACGATCCATGGCCGAAAGTGGACCCCCCGGGCCTTGCCGCTGGCGCGCATCACCAGCGGGGCCACCGACGAAGCGAGGTCCGCCGAGACCTCGACCTTCGACCCCCGGACCACGGCCTGCATGGGCGGGGGGTGGGGCAGGGCCGCCCCAATGAGCGGCTTGAGGTGCCGCAAGGCGTGAGCCTTGCCGAAGGACGCCACGTGGAGCCGACGTATGTTGGCACCCGCTAGGACCGCCGGGTCCAGGACGCAGACGACTAAGACGGTGGACGGCACGGGGTCCAGCGGCGCTGGATCCACGTCTGGGAGCTCTGCCGTCTCCCGGTTGTCATCCTCGGGGAGGCGCTCCCAGACGAGCTGCAAGATGTGCCCCGGAGGCATGGGGTCCACGACCTCCGGGTCGGCCGTCTCCCAGGGCTGGCGCTCAGTGCGCACCACGCCCTGCAGGGCCGTGCCCGGCACCGCCAGGCTAGCCCTCGACCGGCGGAGGGTCTGCAGCAGGGCCGCCACCGTGGGGGCCGCCTTGCTGCCACCTTGGACGTGCACCAGGGCTGTGACCCGCTGGACATTGCCATGGGCCGCGACGGCGGCCGCAGCCACGAGGTGGGCCTCGTGGACCGTGTAGTCCACCAATGCCACACACCGTAGAGCCCCCTCTTGGGAGGGCTGTTTCCACTCTGCCGGGTGTCGACCCGGCGTGATCCGAGCGATGCCCGACTCCCGGATTGTGTCCCGGGACTCGCCTTGGTGGAGGCGGAGCGGCTGCACCGCCGTCGTCGAGGGGAGCAGGGCCCACAGGGCCGGCGCCGTGGGTTGCACCGGGGGGAGCGCTGTTGTGGTGCGGCCGGCAGCCGCCACCACCCGCACCGCGCCCAGCCGGGAACCCCGTGCTGCGGACCGTGTCGCCCACGGATAGGTCGTGCGACCAGGGCCGGCCTACAGGGGGGGCGGGGGAGCGGGGGAACGTGACGCCGCCGATGCCCCAAAGCGTGATGGTGCTCCGGGCCGTCTTGATGTCCTCCTGCGCCCAGTAGGGCTGCGAGGAGGCGAAGGGATGGGCAGGCAGATGCCCTGACCGGCAAAGGGGACTGGGGGGGGGGGGGGGTTCCCCCTTGCGTCGCCTTGGCGCCCTTGGATCGCCGGCTGTGGCTTTGCCCCGCTAGCTGCCAGATGGTGGCCGCCTTGGGCGTGTCAGCTGCTGCCTCGCCGGTTGCTGCCGCTGCGGGGGTCGTCGCTGCGGCCTTGCGCTTTGCCGCTGTGGTCGGTCATGCGGCCTCGGCCGCCGTGGTAGCCTCGGACCGCGTGGGGGCCGGCTCGCCCTGTGACTCCGCCAGCTTGCGGCAGAGGGTGTCGATTACGCCCTCAAGGGACGCGATCTGGCGTTGGAGCGAGGCGATCATGGCCTGCTCCGCGGTGGAGTGGGGGGGGGGGGGGGGCTGGGCAGGTCCACTGCCCCCCTTGGGCCCCTTGGAACGGGAGCGGCCGCACGCCGCCCCCTCGTCGATGGATGCGGGCGTCGCGCCCGCGAGAAAAGGTGCCAGCGCCGCACCGAGGGCCGTAAGGACTGCGGGGCGCTGTAGGAGGGCAGCCAACTGGGTGGCCACCCCCGCTTGGTCGTCCATCGTGCGCAGGGCACGAGGCAGGGGGGGGGGGGGGGATGCGGTCGCCGGGATTGGAAAAAAATGCGGAAAATGTGAGAAAAAATGCGGCATAAAATGCGGTTTTGCTAAAATGCTATAGGACTCCCAAAGACTCCCATGTTGATCTGTTGACACCATCGCTCCATGAATGTGAAGACTACGGCCCCGGCTCAACATGCAAAGCGTGGTAGGGAAGTCTCACCCTTCTACTGTGGTTTAGGAGGAGGGGCGTTACACCCTCGGCAAGAAGCAGCAGAGCCCCAATACTGCCTCCGCCCCATACCCCATGGAAGCAACCGACTATTCGCCCCTCAATGGATAGCTTAACCGCCCGTAGGAATACGTTGGCGGCTGCCGGAAGCCTTCCCAAGCCCACAGGGTGCCCGGTCCGGTGAGCTTGGCGTATCGATGCGTTTCCCGGTTCATTGCCCCCGAGTATTCGCCCCTAGTTGGATAGCTTAACCGCCCGTACAAATACGTTGGCGGCTGTCGGAAGCCTTCCCAAGCCCACGGGGTGCCCAATCCGGTGAGCTTGGCGTATCGATGTTTCGCGGTGCGTTGCCTCCAACTATTCGCCCCGAGTTGGACAGCTTAACCGCCCGTTGGTATACGTTGGCGGCTGTCGGAAGCTGCACTATACAAGGCGCCCTTCGACATCCAAGTTGAAGCGCGCCATAAAAGCCAATCGCCTCATCTGATTCAACAACTTGTGTTGCTTCTTGGAGACGGTGCCAGCTTGCGAGAAGAACCTCTCCACTGCCCCACTGCTGGTAGGGATGGTGATCAAGAACAACACCGCCTCCTTGAAAAGGGAGTCTGGCCGACTCTCCCACCATGCAACAAGTTCATCACCGTTGTTGATGTTCCGGAACTCCGTTCTGCGGTACAAATTCCACTCCTCTTGGACGCCAGGAACTTCATCTAGCTTCAGCAAGTTGTAGGAGCCCAAGTTTGTATCCATGTCGCTGAGGTTGCGTGGGTTGAGCACACGCAGCTGCCGGAAGAACTCAAGTTGTTCAGCCTCCTTCTCGAAGCGATTCTTTAACACATTGATCATCTCCTCCATCACACCACACAATTTCCGGCGGATACTATCTGCGGAAGTGGGCCACTTCTTCAACGCCTCCTCAATCCGCGGATGCAATATCTTCCGCTGCAGAGTATCCTCCCAATGGAACTGGACATCCTTCATCTTGTCATACACTCTCGCCAGCGGCGTCGGCGGGCGGAATGCATTGGTACTTTAACCAGAGACGATGAGCGATAAAGAAGATTGATCATTGAGAACACGTCGTGCTTCCGGAGGATGTCACCAATGCCAGCCAGCTTGTGACTCCAACACAAAAACCACCGGGCGTTCCTCCGAACATGCTGCAACACATGCTTTGCAGCGGCGACCACAATGCTTCCCTCGTCGGAAATGACAAAGTTGATGCGGTCCGGATGAATCTGCGCAGTGGCTAAGGAGCTCAGAAGGGCACCCGCGATCTCTTTGTGCTCCACACCCCGCTGCGGACCCTTGCCCTCGAGGAAAGCAACGTCGATGCAAAACTTCAACTGGCCTCCAACATGGGCAATAATTGCAAGAACGGGCACCCCGCGTTCATCTGTCCACTCATCAAAAAGTAGTGTGGTGTTGCGGTCGGCAGTCTTCTTGCGAATTGCTCCTTGGTGCCCGTCAAGCACACGCTGGCTGTTGACTTTGGAGAAGTCAGAGCTGCCTTGCGGCAAGCTACCGGCAATGGTGGTGTACTTCTGCAACCAAGCACGCACGAGGGGGTGATCCAACTTGTCCAACGGGATGCCGGCACCGGCCAAGGCGAAGACCGTATCATCGGCGGCCTTGTTCTTGTCGTTGCATGACGCCACAACGGATTGTAGGTTGGGTTGCCTCATTGCGGCTTTATGAGGTAGAGCCTCAGCCTCTGCCTCTAGGCGGCACTCGACCCGTGCCTTCTCCCTCTTGTGCATAGTCTCAACGGCCGCCTGGTGCTTTTTGGAGTCCAAATGACCTTGGACTGTGCTCTTCGTTGTGTGGCTCACGGGGCATCCACACGCATCGCACCATAGTACTTCAATACCAAGATCATTGGTGCGGACACTCGGGGGATGGCCAGGGAATTGTTCCTTCCGCTTCCCGGGGCCCATGGTGCAATACTTTGCGCCGGCACCACCTTTCCCCTTACCACGTACTTTGCGGCGGGGTGGGCTCTTTCCATCAGCAGATGTGGGCTCAGAAGGAGGGCAATTGGAGAGCATAGCATGTGACATGTCTATTGAAAGAGAGCAATGTAAAGAAGGTATGCTAACACTGACTTGACTACAAGACTACCCTTTAGTTGAACTACACAATGCCACTTGAATGTTTCCTCTTCAACATTACACTAAAGGACCTGCCCAGAAAATGCGGAAAAAATTGCGGAAAATGCGAAAAAATGCGAATCGCATCCCCCCCCCCCCCTGACGAGGGCGAGAGAAAGGGGAGACGCGGAAGCGCCAAAGGAAAACACAAGAAGATTGTGGCTCAGCTAGGCAGCCTCAGCACGTGCAGGTTCACAATAAGAGGCTGAAAAACACACAAATGCGGCCTAAAACATGCTTTAAATACATTGGATGGTCATTTTAAATGATCACGATGTAAAAAAGTAGGTTTGGAAAAGTTCGATTTTTGAGCTGCCCGGGGTGAAAAATTGCATAAGCAGGTTGTGTACCAATCCCTTGGGAGACGCCCCCCCCCCCCCCGCGCGGACCTAATACCCAAATAGGGTGGAAATCATGTAAACACGGCCTAAAACATGCGTTACATAGCTTGGATGGTCATTTTGGGTGATCATGGTATCAAAAAAACAAGTTTCGAAAACTTCGATTTTTGAGCTACCCAGTGTGAAAAACTGCATAAGCAGGTTGTGTACCAATCCCTTGGGAAACCCCCCCCCCCCGGACCTAATACCCAAATAGGGTGACAAACAAGCAAATACGGCCTAAAACATGCTTTACATAGCTTGGATGGTCATTTCAGATGATCATGATCTCAAAAAAGTAGGTTTCGAAAAGTTCGATTTTTGAGATGCCCGGGGTGAAAAACTACATGAGCACGTTGTGTACCGGCCCATTGACAAGGCCATTATTGGTGGAAACCGCCATTTTGCGTCTTTGGCACGGGTTTTGACCGGCCCTCGGCAAGGCTAGAGACTGCAAAAAAACGTCCTTTCGCATCCTAGTAGGCATATATTGTCACAACATCCTCATTCACACCCCTCAGAGTGGATACCACGGGGTCACCGAGGTCGCCAAAACCGTCAACATAGCAAAAATGGCTGAAAAGTGCATAAACTGCACCAGCTCTCGTCCCACTCCGCCCCATGCAAACCCCATGGAGTCGGGACCCGGAAACAGTTTTTCGGCTCAAAATCGAAAAAAAACAAAAGATTCATGAATTTCGACCCAAAAAAGGGGGGGTATTTTTTGACCCCCCCCACCCCCCTCACCCCCCCCCCCCACCTGCCTCAATAGCTCAAAAAAGTGGGTTTCAAGTGGGGGGGGGGGGTCCCCGGGGTCCAGACAAAAACTCATCGGGTGATGCGTTTATTGGACATAATGATGATTTTCAAGGGGTTAAACTAACAATTCAACCCCTTGCGCTAGGATACGCGAATAGGCCCAAAAAGGCCCAAAATGGGGTGTGCGTGGTGTTTTCCCCTATATACGCCTGCCTGGCTTTGATCTAACAACCTCTGCGAGGTGATTTCAAAAACTTCGATATTTGAGGTGGCCACGGTCAAAAACTGCATCAGCAGGTTGTGTACCAATCCCTTGGGAGCCCCCCCCCCCCCCCCCCGCCCCAAACCCAAATAGGGTGAAAAACACATAAATACGGGCTAAAACATGCTTTACATACCTTGGATGGTCATTTCAGGTGATCAGAATATCCAAAAAAAAAAATTTCGAACACTTCAACTTTTGAGCTACCCAGGGTGAAAAGCTGCATAAGCAGCTTGTGTACCCATCCCTTGGGAGACACACCCCCCGTGCGCCCAATACCCAAATAGGGTGAAAACCATGTAAACATGGCCTAAAACATGCTTTACATACCTTGGATGGTATTTTTAGGTCATCACAATATAAAAAAAATAAGTTTCGAAGACTTCGATTTTTTAGCTACCCGGGGTGAAAAACTGCATAGGCAGGTTGTGGGCCGGCCCATTCACTAGGCCAGTATTGGTGGAAACGGTCATTTCGCGTCTTTGGCACGGGTTGTGACCGGCTCTCAACAGGGCTAGAGAGGGCAAAAAATGTCCTTCCGTATCCTAGTAGGCATATCTAGTCCCAACATCCCCACTCACACCCCTTAGAGTGGGTAGCACGGGGTCACCTAGGTCGCCAAAACTGCCAACATACCAAAAATGGCTGAAGAGTGGTTTGGGGTTTGGGGTCAAAATCAGGAATCTTTTGGTTTTTTTTCCATTTGGAGCCGAAAAAAGTGTTTCCGGGTCCCGACTCCATGGGGTTTGTATGGGGCGGAGTGGGACGAGCGCTCATGCAGTTTATGCGACCACCCAGCACCTGGTTGGAGGCGAACAAGGGTTTGCATCACTGCTGCTAGCACAACATGCTCATGCCGCAGAAGTTGTTCACAAGTATTGTTCATGGACCACCTTGCAGGCAAAGCAGGCACCAAGCATCCTACTGAAGTTCCAATATGTTCAGGTGCCACATATGCCACCAAAATACCTCGAAGACGCTTGTTAGACCAAGCGCACGTGCGTACACCATATACCCCCCTTTTTTAAAAGGGGGGGGTCCTTTTTTTGACATTTTTGACCCCCCCATCCCCCCCCTCCCTCAAAACGTCAAAAAAGTGGGTTTCAAGTGGGGGGGTCTGGGGGGGATAAAATAATGATTTTAAAAGGGGTTAAACTAACAATTCAACCCCTTGGGGTAGGGTACGCGAATAGGCCCAAATAGGCCCAAAAAGGGGGGTATATGGCGTTTTCCCCTATATACCCCTGCCTGGCTTTGATCTACCAACCTCTGCGAGGTGATTTTGGAAATCTTGCAGGTGTCACTAAACAGGCTTCTCTAGCGTGAAAACGGCTAAGTCCTCACTAGCAAGGGCCCATAAGGGGGGGCGACCAGGGGTACCCGGAGTTCGGACCCGGGACCCCCGCCATGGGTTAGGGGGTCCATGTGCAAGAAAAAAGTTGCCCCGGACCCGGGTCCAAATCCACAAACAGCACCCAGAATATGCAAAGAAGTTTTGACACCCCCCCCCCAACACCCCCACCCACACACACACCCATCCCCCCCAAAAGGGGTACACGGGTACGGGGGGCTAAAGGGGTCAAAAGCGAAAAATTCATTGGGCCATGGTTTTCTCTCCTAAAATGATGATTTTACAAGGGGTTGGACATCCGGTACCATACCTTGCACTGCGGTAGCAGGAGCTCCTACATCTTCCGGCAGTGGACTATTCCCCGAGCAACAACAGACTGTTGCCAGAACTGTGCCATCTACTTCTGTAGAAGTCCGGCACCCTAGCAGTACAAGGGCGCAGGGACCCTGCCCCCCAACAAGCCACCCTAACCTTGAACCTGTATGTTGATGGATAGTAGCCCACGGGGGCGTCCCAATGTAAACACTAAGATTTGTATAAATGATTTTGCGGGAGACTGGTTCCCAAGGTCTGGCCATGTGCCCAGTTGCAGAGACATGATACCCTGGATGGAACTTCCCAAAGTTGTTGATGGGGAGTGGCTACCCAAACGGGCAGAGGCCCTACAAGCCCTGCCTTTGTGTAAATTCAACCAACGTACAGAGCATGGTGGTGCAGAGTACACTACGACACTGCACCTACAGCTTGGTTGCCTGACTGCAGATCATGACCATTTGTGGTCAGAGTGTCGGCAAAAGGGGTGCGTGGTGTGTCCCTGGGTCAATAAGCATGGGGTTGCCACACTATTTCTGCACAACCTTTGGTACACGTTTGAACATAGGCCAAGTTGTTGCACCGCGTGCGCACTACGTGCATACTGCGCACGCAGACGCCGGGATACTCACCCAAGAATACCTGTCACCTGACTGGTTGCACAGCGAAGCAGCAAAGCCCACATGAAAACGACAAAACTGCCGTCAACTTGGTACTCCACTGTCACTATGAGCAAACCACTCCACCTTGTAAAGGCCGCTTGCTTCGAGCGCTTCCGTGCCCGTGGCTTTGCTCTTGGAGGCGGCGATGAGGTCTCCCTTGACTCGGAGCGCGGGGAATGCGTTGTCCGTGGTCTCTTGGGTGATGGGGACGGCGAATAGGGTGAAGGGGAGGGCGGTGGTGATTTTGAGCGCGGACGCGACACACTTGTTGATGGCAAGCGAGGTCAGTGATGTGCTGGGGATGAAGGCCGTACCACAAAGTCCTCAAGGTCCGCGGGCTATGTATGGCTACATTACCCACGCCTTCGCGGGGTCCGCATAGTGGGGAGAGTTCAATGTGGGGGATGGAAAATGGGCAAAAATGGTTGACGTTGGGCAACAAAGGGTGACAATTCAAATGTGCCACATCCCAAATGCATAGGAAGCTAAAAAAAACCCCAGTATGGAACCAATAACTTGTCAAAGGGGGCCAAAAGTAGGGTCTGAGTATTGGCCGGCATTGAAAACTTCGCACTGCGTGTGCACTGCGTGCGCACTGCGTGCATGGCATTCCCTAAAGGTTGCTCTGCCGAGAACATTCCAAATGGGAACAGTTTTGGTCCGGAACATTTCCCACCGGAACACCACCGGAACACCTTGCAGGGACCAGACAACCAGGTCCGTTGCCATGAGTTCCGGAGTTTGCCAATGATGGTATTGGTCCTTTTCTTGCTTGTTGAGTGTGTGTAGGGCCTATGTTTGTCAATGGGGGCCTGCTGCTACGTTTCGTGGCATTGTTCCCACTTTCCCCTAGTCGTACACATTTCGAAATGTTGTTGTCCGTCTTCACCAGAACTTTTATTTGGTGTTCAATGCAATGATTCTATGTCATTCCAACGGTGGGGCATGGCCTTACCCGTTAAGTTTGTGCCTTGTTGCCGTGTCTACTGCTAGTTGTTAGTGTTGTTCCTTGGTACAAATGCTGCATACGTCCATAGATGCCTTCCACTAGGGATATGCATTTTGAATTTTGGTCATCCATGCTCATTTTTCTTAGATTACCATGGCTGCGAAAAAAACCTAGGTTAAACAACTTGTGACATTCCTTGTCATCCTCCCGTGTTGCCGCGGCAGGTGCCTTGACTTTTGCGTGCTTTTGCTTCCGAGGTTTATACATTACTTGTTGTTGCAACACTTGTGGGTTGGGATTAGGGTTACACACCCTAGGCTCGGTCGTACCATACCATGCGCGAACGGACCGACTAGGCTGTGTTTCTTCGTTGTCCCTAGGGTCGCATGGTGAACTCCTTTCTGAGCTGGTAGACAATGCGAAGCATCATGTACTGGGGATGCGCCGCGCGCTCCATGAAGTGGGTTCCATATCCCGGGGGTAGTTGGCTATAGAAGGAACGGGGAACTCTAAGGCACGCGATATGGTGCAAGTCTTCCGGGGATGCGTTATCATACCATTGCTCTGCGTCTTCAGCCCACGTGCCCCATGACTGCGTCCATGCCTTCCGGAAAGAGGGAGCCCATTTCGGGCACTGAATCAGGCGGTTGTGCAAGATGGTGCCTGGTGTTACACACAGGACATTTCACAACATTATGGTCTCATGGCGTGCCACATCCATCCCACCGCTCATTTCCCCACAGCCATTTTACCCAAGTCATCCGGCGGGTGCCACAACAACCAGTGTGTTTGTGAAAATAATTCATAGTGTCTTTTCTCTATCATCCGTTTTTTAGCTGTGGTAGGCGCTGAACCCCCATTGACAGTGATACCACCTGGGTGAGTAGGCGTGTATTCAAGAAGTGGCAAGCCGGTTGCCACTTTAGCTAGACGGTCAACCTCATTGTTACGTTTGATCACCGTTCCCTCAAAAACCAAAAGTTCAAGATTTGAGACACAAAAGGGGGGGGGGTTCATTTTTTTGACATTTTTGACCCCCACCCCGCACCCCCCCCCCCACACCCCCCTTCAAAAAAGTGGGGGTTGCGGGGGGGGTTCCGGACCAAAAATTCATTGGGGGATGCGTTTATTTGACTAAATAATGATTTTACGAGGGGTTCAACCAACCATTCAACCCCTTGGGGTAGGGTACGCGAATAGGCCCAAAAAGGCCCAAAATGGGGGGGTATGTGGCGTTTTCCCATATATTGGGCTCCTTGCCAGTGAGTACTTAGCGGTTTTCATGGTGGGTAGGCTGTTTAGTGGCACCTGAAAATTTTTCAAAACTTGACTTTTTATGACACCCTTCCGTTGCCCCCAAGATAGGTTTGGGTGATCATTTGGTGACAATACTGGTACTTGAGCACCCACGGGGACCGAGGTAGCTGGTAGGCCTACGTAGCCCGTGCCATGGGCCACCCCGAAGCCCCAAAATCACCTCGCATAGGTTGTTCGGTCAAAGCTAGGCAGGCCCGTATGGGGGGGGGGGGGTGGGGGGCGACTAGGAGGGCTAAAAATTAGGGAGGGAAATATTTGGAACTGATCCTTAGAAATGAAGGGAAATTCTATTGCCTTCGGCAGTGCACCTCGAAGAGAGGTTGACAGTCAACCAAGCAGTCCCTAGCCAAGCAGTCCCTGAGCCAGGCCAGCAGTCAGTCAAAAGTAACACACAGTTTGGGTTTTTTTGTCAGTGGCAGACACGGGCCCAAGCAGTGGGGACTCCCTTGGCTCGCCAGTGAAGCAGTGGCCAAATGGTAATGCAGCAGGCCGCGGAGTTTTTGGTCGGCGGTTAGGAACCCCGCTCGACCGAATATACCGCCGCCACCGCCGCCGCGGTCGAAAACACTAGGCAACCCGGGATTCGAACCGCCGACCTTTACTGCTGAGGTCTGCTGCGTTACCATTCGACCAGCTACGGTGTGACAGCCATCTGCTTCCCCACTGCTTGGAGCCTTCTCAGCAAAAACTTTTGACCCCCACCCCCACCCCACCCCCACCCCCCCCCCTCAAAAAAGTGTTATCCGGTTTTAGGGGATAGAGCCCTCAGAATCAAAAAATCCATTGGGGGATGGTCTTATTGGGCAAAATAATGATTTTACAAGGGGTTGGACATCAAATATCATGCCTTGGGGTATGCTACGCGAATGACCCCAAAAAGGGGGGGTACACGACGCCCGCGCCCGCGCTTGATCTAACAACCTCTCTTCGAGGTGATTTTGGTATAAGGTCCCTTGCTCCTAGTGGATGGCTGCTGTTATTTCCTGGTGGGCTCTGGATGGTTGCTGTTCTTTCCTGGCGGCCTGTGGATGGTCACAGTTATGTCCTCTATGGGCTCTAGATGGTTGCTGATATTTCCTGATATTTCCTGATGGCCTCCGGATGGTTACTGCCATATCTTGATGGGCTCTGGATGGTTGTTGATATTTCGTGGTGGCGTCTGGATGGTTGCTCATAGGCGCACCCTGTGTCCGGGATGCATCAAAAGCCTCCTTCAGACCCTCTGACTCTTCTGAACTCAGGGCACTAGGTCGGCCAGCATTCTGGAGACATGGGTCACTGGCCAGTGCCTTGGCCCAGTTGCAAATTGTGGTTGCTGTTGGATTTGTTTTACTGTACCGCAATCTCACCCCAGAAACTGCATTACGGGCATATTCTTGTGCGCATCCAGCACGCTTTTCAGCAGACCAGGCAGCCCATGGTTTGTTCTTGTCTGAACCTCTGGTCTTCCCCTTGTGTGTTGATGCGTGGTACTGTTGCGCTGCTTGTTGCAAACATGTTGCAGATCTGAAGCCTCAGCAACAGCCTTTGGCACAACAAAACGATCCATGTCTCTGTGGGTAGATGAAAAATGGGTGCACATGTTTCATTTTTGGCTGACCGGTCTGGGAAGGAGGAAGGGGGGGAGGGGGGCAGTTGCAGGACCACTCGAGGTCGCGGAATCAAGGTTCAGAGCTGTCTAGTGCGGATCTGACACATAGTCAGGATTAGTTGAGTCGTGCAGTGGGAGATTGCCACGTCCGTAGGCTTCCCAGTGTACATGAGACACAATGACTGTGGGCTGAAAAAGACAGTGGTGTGAAGACTGTGCACAGCCCCTGCTGGACTCATGTCCATCTGCCCACGACTCTCCTTCTGCTGTGAACATCGGCGGTCTTGAGGACCTACAGAGAACGCAGTGTCAGTTGACACCGCGTCTCATCTATGTTGCGCATTCACACTGCATGCAGCACGCAGAAAACCCACCCCTCCTGCAGCCCATGCCTGGTGCACACATTTTGACACATCGCACCCTTAAAATTGAAGGAAATATTTGGTACGAGGTAGGGCTTTAAAATTTGTCCGCATCAAATTTGTCCCTTTATAACCCCCCCCCCCCCCCCCCCCCGGGTACCTTGGTGTATGCTATGCGAACAACCCCCAAAAAGGGGGAGATATACGACGCCCGCGCCTGCGCTTGGTCTCTTCGAGGTGATTTTTTCCGCCTGAAAATCGAAAATTCCAAAAGAAAATTTGTATTCCCAAGATGAAAAAATGGCAGAGGGTTCAAATTCTATTGCCTTCGGCAGTGCACCTCGAAGAGAGGTTGACAGTCAGCCCATCAGTCCCTGAGCCAGCAAGCAGGCAGTCAGACAGATACACACAGTTTGGGTTTTTTGTCAGTGGCAGATGCGGTCCCAAGCAGCAGGGAGGCCTTTCGCCGCAATCCAAGCAGTGGCCGAGTGGTAATGCAGCCGCCCGGCATCCATGTGGTCGGCGGTTCGAACCCCAGTCAGGCACTTTGGCGCCGCCGCCGGCGGCGGCGAAAATGAGCGCACCAGGATTCGAACCGACGCCTGCCAACCTGGCGTCGGCTGCGTTACCATTGGACCGCTGGCTCTCTTACCAGCATCGTGCGTCCCCACTGCTTGTAGCCTATTCAGCAAAAACTTTTGACCCCCCACCCACCCCCCCCCCCACCCCCCCCCCCCCTCAAAAAAGTGATATCCAGTTTTAGGGGGTAGAGGCCTCAAAATCAAAAAATCCATTGGGGGATGGTCTTATTGGGCAAAATAATGATTTTACAAGGGGTTGGACATCCAATATCATGCCTTGGGGTATGCTACGCGAATGACCCCAAAAAGGGGGGGTATATGACGCCCGCGCCTGCGCTTGATCTAACAACCTCTCTTCGAGGTGATTTCCCTTCCCCTGCCCCCTCCCCAGAAAAATGCCTCAACTGCTTTCTGACAGCAGCCAGGCGACCTCAAAACCTCGCTGGTGGTGTGATTAAAGCAGCACCCTCAGAGGAACGCCACATGCCGTCGGTGCG
The DNA here is from genome assembly GCA_964036045.1 of Eutreptiella sp. 'Long Island Sound 2002'. Taxonomy (NCBI): domain Eukaryota; phylum Euglenozoa; class Euglenophyceae; order Eutreptiales; family Eutreptiaceae; genus Eutreptiella; species Eutreptiella sp. 'Long Island Sound 2002'. Next base: position 959,896 of record OZ038394.1, read on the forward strand.
GCGTTTTTGTGCAGGTGCAGACCAGAGCGATGTCAATTAGCCTAGAGAAGGTCTTCTGGGCTCAATGCCAGAGATGCAGACCATCTGTGTCCACATGGACAGGGGAGGCCGGGTTTTCGTTTCCGGGAGGGGGGGGGGGTCGATAGAGCCCTCCGGCCGGACCCCCCCCCCAAAAAAAAAGGCTCAATTAACAGGACCCCCAAAATCCTACAGAGACTGACCCCGGGGCCTCGGAGGTGACCCAGACCCAAAAATCAGAAAAAAAAGAAAATGGGATTTTTGGAATCAGCGCGTCAAGGGGGTTCAGAAAAGTCATCATTTGCCATATATTTGGTGAAAAAAAATCGACCTATTTTAATGCTCAAAAAAATTTTCGCCGCCTTTGGCGCCAGACTTCATAATGACTGATTAATGGTGCCTGTCAATTGAGCCCTTTTCCCGAAACCCCCCCCCCCCAGTTTTTGGGGGCTCTATTCCCCCCTCCCCCCCGGAACTGAAAACCCGACATGCCCAGTGGCCTCAGATTACCGCTTTGCCCATCCGTAGACCCTGCAATAAGGGTGGGGTCCGGTGCGTTGATATCGGTCTGGCACAGGGTACTCCATTGCAAACTTGCCATAAAGCCATGTAGGTGTTGGGCTCTGAAGCGGACCAAGCCACCGCCGCAGAGAGGATGCGGGTTCGGGACTGTACGTAAGGCCCACCCAGGGGTCACGTCGGTTGAAATGTAAAGTCAGGACAAGTCAGTGGGAAGGTGCCAATAGAGGAAGGGCCAGGCGCGGCATGGCAGCGACCAACCAGCCCGGGTGAGATGGCAGGCAGGTGGGAGGTACCACCACAGACCTTCCGGCAGCAATACACGGCCATACAACCCCAACCCCAGCAAATCATGCCACAGCACAGTGGGTTCCTCAGTCGCACCGGGCGCTGCACCGCGCTGAGGTAGATGTGTCACGTATCGGTATACTCCGCACGCTGTTCGGGCAGCGAAATAGTGGCCTAAGGGGTTTTAAGTACAACACCAGTCCACTCCACTCAAAGGACCTCGTTGCTAGTTCTACCCAAACACAACAATTGGCCACCCATTTGCGATGCCCCCCCTCCCTTGCAATCTGCCCCCCTAGCACGTGACGGTCTCCCAGGGGGGGGGGGGGAGACGGTCACCAAGTGACGCCCCCCCCCCCCCCCCGAATTCTAGTATAACCCCAAGAAACTTTTCTTCGGCGCTTTGTATTTCCTATGCTTTTTGGCCAAGTGACTTCGGGCAAGTGACGGTCTCCCGGGTGGGGGGGGGGGGGGAGGAGATTGCAAGAGGCGGCGGCGGGGGGGGGAAGGGTAAGGTCCGCTTTTGGGCAACATTTGTTAATACCCCCGCCCCCTTGTAAAAGCCATGCAAAAGTCCCAAATCAATATGGTCCCTAAGCCTACTGTAGCTTGGACAAGAACGTAGACGCCGAAGTTCAAAACGAGAAGATTGCATGGTGAGCTGGTGCTAGAAAGGGAGATTTTGTGCAGAAATACCCCTAAAATCAGGGCTATTTGGCTTCAATTGGGCTAACACTCACAACAAATGTGTCCATGACTACATATAGCTGGCAAATTTGTCATCGAACCCATGTCTTATGTGGCTGCACTACATTTGGTATGGAAGTAAATTAGGTCCCCAATTAATATGGTCCCTACACCCAGCGTAGCTTGGACAAGGCCGTAGCTATTACAAGGGGGGGGGGACCAGCATTCTACGCCAACCGGGCTTCAGTCGCACCGTGCGCATCACGCACAGCCCACGCAAGGCACCCTCACAGGAAATGCTCTCGTCTCTGGAGGGATGCTGGCATGTCGCGCCACTTTTCAGGACTGACTGTTTGCCCACTCGGGTAGCGCCCAGAAATCAGGTGACAGCCCCCCTGACGGGGACGACATTCCCCGCTCACCCCAGGGACGCATTGGAGCGGAGGAGGGGGGGGGTTGGGTTGGGTTGGGTTGGGTCAAGGCCTCGCCTGGTCGCCTACCCACGGTCCGCGCCGCCTTCCCTGCGGGACCCGACTGGGCGGCCGTACCCGGGTGTCCGGTCACAAGGCCTACCGGACTGTTGACCGCCCCCAGACCCCGCGGTGGCGCTCGCGGGCGGGAGATGCCGCCGTGCCTGTGTGTATGTGCCCTTGTGTGTCTGAGGGGGGGGGGGGAGGGCTGTGGCACACCTGCTTGCTCCATTGTTGTTCGGCGTTGGCGCGGGGAAGTGTGTGCCTGGTGCTCCAGGCCCCGGCAGGGAGGCTGGAGAGCCTGACGCTGAGCCCGCCGGGGGAGATGTGGGCCTGGGCTCGCAACCTCCACGTCACAAGGACATGCTACCCAACCACTCCACGACTGCCTATTGGCACGGGAAGGCGGTGGTACGTGGCACGACTGGGGTCAGACCCGCACTCCTTGACTGCCTTAGGCACAGGTGGTGCTGCCTCGCGGGCTGGGTCCGGCTCCCACGGCCGAGGGCGTACCCTGGGCAGATGGAGGGGCACCAGGGCACAGAGTGTGCTTCCCTGCCCTGGGTGCCACCAGTGCTGGCTGCACTGGCTGCGGCGCTACAGCCCGCGTAGACGAGGGGGCCCAGAGGGCACCACACCCGAATGGCCTCTCCGTTGAGGAAGAGGGGGGGGGGGGGGCAGGGGTCGGCTGGTGGCTGTCTGGCCTCCAGGGGTCACCCACAACTGCACTGGAGTGCACGGGGCTGTGCTGGCCTAGGCGTCTGTGATGAAGTTGGAGGGGCACGTGCACACCTGGAGGTTCCCTGGGCAGGCCGCTCAAGGGATACCCACAGCGGTCAAGCTGTGAGCCCTTCACAGCCTCCACTTTTAGGCCCTGAGGGCGCCGACTCCGTGCACCCCTCCCGTCGGGGGCGCAGGCTGGGGGGGGGGGGGGGGGTAGGGTGGTGGATGGGTCTACCTGTTCACTTGTGTGGGAGAGGAGGACCACCTGCTGGGTTACCATGCGGGTCCCAGATCCCAACATACTTGTCGCTCGGAGTCCGCTCCCTGAGGGACCTCGATCACCATGTGACGGCCTGCAGTGAGGGTGCGAGGGCATGCGGGGGGGGGGGGGGGGGGGGTGCTGGGCCTGCTTTCGGTCCGGCCCCATTTCTGTTGGGGGGGGTGGGGGCAGCAAAAGGTCTGCTCCCCTGTTTCCTGGTCCCCAAGAGGAACCAGCCCACGGCCTGCACCCTCGCTTTGTGGTGGCTGAAATTTGGGCCGACAGAGAGGAGGGGGGGGGGAGGGGGGTCTGGAGGGGGGGGGGGTCTGGGGGGGGGGGGGGGTTGACCCTCCTCCTTGACAACTGCTCCTTGAAAGGTTTCGGCACCAGAAAAAATCTTTGGACTATATTGCTGGTGGGCTGCGGATGGTTGCTGTTGATTCTTGGTGCTTTCTGGATGCATGCTGTTGATTCCTGGTGGCCTCTGGATGGTTGCTATTATTCACCCTCAAGTTGCACCTGAAACTCCGAACCTAGAATATTTTCCAGGACACCAACTCAGGCTTCCACCCTGAGGGGGGGGAGGGTCCTCCTTCCATATTTTTTTTTGTTCTAATGCGTGCCTGGCTCACCCCCACATCATCTTCGATGTGAATTGTACGCGGGCATTCTTCGCCAGACCACACGGCCCAACCCACGGAAGGCCAGCCCCAGTGAGTGAATCAGTTCCCGCCAACGACCAGGTGGAGTATGGGCCGACAGATACGTTGGGTAGTGTTCTGTGGTGCGTATCGGAGGCACAGCGCTGGCCTGCTTACTACTAGCGCAATGGGGTGGTCCTTATAGGTTGGCAGGTTAGAACATGGCAACCCCCCCCCGTGCCATATAATGCACAAGTAGTATTGCCACGAGACAAGCACTGGAAACACAGGGAAATAAAAGAAAACCTGCAATGCCCCGTTCTTGTTCAAATGAAAACTCGAGGTGACCCCCCCCACCTTCCCCTCCGGAGGGAAAAGCAAGGGCGATGGATTGCACAGCAAGAGGGGGCGGGGGGGGGGGGGGGCAACTGGTGACCAGTGTCATGCCATCATGTGCAGATATGGTTACACGGAGAACTGTTCGATCCCTTCGTAGAATCCTTGACACTGAACATGCACAGACACCGAGGTCGGCCCTGGGCTTGCAGGTGTATCCATCAGCAGAAGAGGGGCTGCAAAGGAACATGTGTGGGTATGTGCCACACATGAAGTGCACTGCCCGGATTCAAAGTGTCAGCAAACAGGGCAAGTGTGCCCCTCGTTGAGCAAAACCCATGAAAGAAACCCACAACATTTCAAACTAAGGCGATCACAACAGCAAAGGTGAAAATAAAAGGGTGAAAAAGGCAGGGTGCACAAGCGTTTTAAAAAAAAGTCCTCTTTAATTTTCCTCAAAGGCATGAAACTTTTGGAAGTTTTCGATTTCGAGCCGAAAAAGTCGTTTTCGATTCCGAAAATTTTTGACCCAGCCGTAGCCGTGGGGGCCGCCAAAATGGCCACAACTCGGGCCCGGCGTGTCGAAATATCTTCATCCTGCAAGCATATGCCGTACCCTGCATGCAAGTGGAGAGGCCGTTCACAATATGCGGGCCCAGCAGCAATTGAGCCCCTCTGCGGCAACGACCAGCACTGTTCTGACGCTTGAACAGGGGTGGGTCTTTGGACAAGACCGCAGTTTGGCAACTAGCCGCAGGGGGGGGGGGGGGGGCACCTCCTATGGTTGTCGGCTGTTCTAATACATCTAATACATGGGGGGGCGCAAGCAGGTCACAAAGCCCTCCACACATGCACGTCCTTGTATGCATACGCAGCAATGTCCGGTCTAGTACATGGGGGGGGGCTTATGGCTTGATTGACATGAACTTGCCTCCGCCTCGAAGCGAACCCTTCGCGTGGTGCGAATCCATTTTGCCTCATTCGCTTCCGCACCGGCTTGTTTGGAACAACCGTTGCTCAGGCACAAGACAAGCCGTAAGCTGGCCATTGCACCATGAATTCCCTTCCATTCCATTCCATTCCATCCCGCCCAGAACAACCGAGCACACAGCGCATGCATCTGTTCCCATAGGCCCGTAGGAGAAGCCTAGAACAGAATCAAATCCGTGGGACAATGATGCTACAATTTTCATGAGGAACACCAAAGCCCCAATCGGCTCTCAATGTCTGCTGCTGCGTGCAAATTCCGGGACGCACAGTGGACAGGTCCACCAAAAGCCGTCGTATTGATGCGTGCCGTACTAAGTCCCCCTATAATGAAGAGACCTCATGCGGTTTCTGTGTCATGGTAAATGGGAGCCGCCAAAAATGGACGCACATTAACACGTGAGACTGGTCGGGAAGGCCCTTTTTTGCACATGCCCCGACCTGAGCACCGGGACCGGCAGGTGCAGCGCCCACTGCTTTCGACAAGCGTGGTGCTCTTGCGCGGTGCCCCCAATAAGCGATAAATGCATTTCCAGGGCCGACACTTAGACTCGTCCATGAACTTCGCCCTTTGCCCATCCGCCCGACACAGTTTCGAGGCAAGGATTCCGCAGCGCTGTATAAGGGGAGTGGGATCGGCCAGAGGCAGCAAGGGGGCGAGGGCAAGCGCTGGATGGTCAGCGTGAGCTGGTTAGGGTTGTGTTTCGTGCTGCAACACAAGTTCCAAGACGTAGGGAAGGGCACGGCAAGTTCCCATCGGGACGTGCACTGGCGATGTGCTGTTAGGGGCTCTGGGCAGAGATGCGCTGGGGTGGAGGGGGGGCTGAAGCGGTGTTTCACGGGCGGTTGTGAAAGCGGTTAGCGGCGGTTGAAAAGCGGTTGGGGGGCGATGTCAGGCGGGTATAATCCGGTGGGAGGGCCGTTGGAGACGGACCGAAGCGGTCAGCAACGCTGGTTGTCACCCCACAGGGGGGGGGGGCAGGGACCCCTGAGGGAAGGGTTAGAAAGGGGGGGGGGGGTCTGGGACCCAAAAGTGTGTGTACCAAAAATGGCCCGACAACATTGTCCCGATTCGTTTTTTCCTGCAATGATCATTTTGGGCTATCCCCCCCCCCTCCTCCGATGGTGTATGGCCATTGCAATACTTCGGTGGCCCATCCCGATTTCCCCAGCGCAAGCCTGCCTCCAGGACTGAAGTGGAGGGCCTGCGGGCCGCAAAAGGTGTCAAAACCACTGACAGACAGTTGGGGGCGTTTCTGCGCAGCGCAGGCACAGCCCCCAATAGCGTTCCCGTGACCACCCTGAAGACCACCCACCACCGGGGGAGCATATGCCCACAGGGCAAACACAGCAGATCCAGTGGCTACATAAGCCTGTATTGGGCCCACAGGGAGAACAGCAATCTGGAATTTTCAGTGTGATTTACACTTTGGTTCAACTCATTATCTGAGTTTTTGGACTGAGTCCTGTGTCTGGGAACACAGTCGTTACTGCAGTCACCTTGGCCATCGGGGGAAACGGGTCCAAAACGGCCTACTTGTCACACAGCGCGCGGTGCGCCCCCAATGCAGTGAAGACCCACTCACCGAACACACGATGGCACAGGGTCCATGTCGTTAAAAGAAGGAGGCATCCTGTGGCCTGATCGCCTGCCGCCCCGCGAAGCGGGTCGGAAGAGCCGCAACACCTTCGCACAAGAGGAAGGTAATGTTCTTACAGCCAAAGCGCCCAAGCGACGCAGTCATGTACCACACAGCCTCTGTTGTTTTTTTTTGGGGGGGGGGGGTTGCTGCATTTCGGTACGGGCCCCCCTGAGACGCAGTCTTGGGCGCCGTTGGCTGGGGGCTCGCAACCAGGCGCCCATCGCTACGCTGGCCCTGCCCTGGTACGTCCAGATGGGCGGGTGGCGAGGGGTCCGGGTGCCGCTGCGCCTCGGGCCGAGGGTTGCAGAAGCAAGAAAGGGGCCTCCGAGAGCGGCCCCAGAAGCGGTCAGGCAGGCGGTTAGAGGAGGTTTCCACAGCGGTTACAGCGGTTGGGGGCGACTACTGTCGGCTACAAATGCCATTAAGGCTGGCGCTTGGCGTCAGGGACACAGTGGCTGGGCATAGGCTGGGCGCTCTGGAGGAGGGGGGGGGTGGGGGCTGCCTCCCCCCCTTCCAATGCATCACTCCTCGCGCCCATGTGCCGTTACGAGTTGGAGCGCGGGGGCACGCGGGGGCGTGCCGACACGGGCGCTACCCGGGCGCTGGCGGGGGCAGCGTCGGCGCCAGGGGCCCGCACGGCGCGGGAGGCGTGGCTGGGGCTGCTGGCGCCGATGCGGACGAGCTGGGGGCTGTGGGGGGGGCTGTGGGGGGGACTGTGGGCGGGGCTGTGCGGCGGGCTGTGCGGCGGGCTGCTCCCCCGCAGCGACACGACGACGGGGCTGGCGGGCACGGACGACCCGGTGGAGAGGGTCGGGGAGGGACTGGAGGCGGCGAACCGGGAGCGCGCGCTGTGCGCGAACGTCCGGACCGGCTGCGACGGCATCGCGAGCGCCGGCACCCGCCCGCCGGCCCCGGCGGCGCGCCCCCCGGCGAGGCGCGTGGGCTGCACCGGGGGGCTCGGGGTCTGCAGGTTCCGGTTCCGCGCGCCCGCGGGCGTGTGGCTGTTCCGCGCCTCCGGGCCCCGCGCGGCCCCCGGGGGCGCCGCGGCGGTCCGCCCCGGCGCCGAGTTCCACGTGTGCCGGCGGCCCGGGGCCACCGGCACCCCTCCGACGGGCGGACGCGCGCGGCCGGGGGTGTGGGGCGGCACGGGGGGCGTGTAGGCGTACTTGTTGTTGCGGGTGTCCGCGTGCGCCCGCCCCAGCGGCAGCGGGAGCGGCTGCGCGCCCGGCGCCGGGAGCGGCGCCGCCGGGGGCGTCAGGGGGGCAGCGTCGCCAAGTGCCACGTACAGCGCTGGGGAGGTCGCGCGCGGCGCATGCACGGGGCTCGGCGCGTGCTCGATGACGCTCGCGTCGGGGCGCGGGGCGCGGATCTCTGGGCCCCGCGGCGAGAACCGGCGCAGCGGCGACGTCAGCTCGTGCTTCGGTGATTCCGCCCGCGGGGACTCCGGCGACGCAATCTCGTTGTGTCGCGGCGAGTCCTCGGACCGCAGGGTCACCTCGCGGACGGGGCTGAGGGTGCGCGCTGGGCTGACCCCGCGCTCGGGGCTCGTCGCGCGCTCGGGGCTGGTGGCCCGGAGGGTCGACGCGGGGCTCGACCCTTCGTACGCGTTCGTCGAGTCGGCGCCGCCGCGCGCGTTGGGGCCCTCCCCGTCGTTGAGCGTGGGGGAGCCAGGCGGCGATCCCAGGGCCACCGCCAGGGCCTCAACCGTGGGCACCTGCACGGCCGCGGCGATGTCGGCCTCGTCCAGCAGCGCTCCGGGCGCCGGAGCGTGGGCCAGGTCGGGGGCGTGGCCGGGGGCGGGCTCTGCCCCCCCGCAATTGGCGGAGTCCTGAGCAGCGAGGTAGAGGGGCGTGTTGGTCCATTTTAGGGGCTTCCCTTGCTGTACCTCTGTACTTCTGCCTGGCTGATGGCATTTTGGGGGGGTTTGAATATTTGAATAGCAGCTCCTATAGCGGAAGCCTGGTTGCCCCACTGGGGCAGCTTTTTGAGCTTAACTAAGGCGAACGCTCACCCTGCACATGCCATCCCATGGTTACAATTGAATGCTGTCATTATTATGTGCCCATAAATGCGGAAGTTTAATGGTTGTGGCACCCCTCACCCCCTCACAGGCAGCAAATCAAAGCCACGCTCCTTTTGGTACCTCCTCCGCTGCCATATCCTGCATGAATAGGCTCGTCCTTTTGTTGACTTTGTCTCGCACATTGTTGTTTTTTATGAACCCTGCATACGGCCCTTCCACCCACCGCTTCCACACCATGAGGGTGGGGTCGATTCCGTTGTTCTTGGACCCATCTATTCGTCTCTTTTGCCCTGCTCATGTATCTGCACCATTGTCCACTTGCTGTACTTCCATGGTCCAGTTCCATGGTTGGCCTTGCCTCTTGGGCTAAAAACAAAAACTCAGTGCGTTCTGTAGACGACTACGTGTCACACCGGTGGTATCAAACTACTGTTTATTGCATAAACGTAGGTTTTGTATTCTGCCTCCGCGGCCACCAAAGGGGCACCACCGTGAACCCATTTCCCCAGTCGCTGCTCCCCCAATGCCCTGCCCCACGCCTTGCTGTGCCTCTGCCCAGCCCCTTCCCCTTTCTACAAGCAGGGCACACCCAGAAGAATTATGCCAACCGGTGTGACACCATTGGGCGGAGGGGGGGGGGGGGGGCAATGCACTCACGAGTGTTCAGACAGCATGGAGGTAATGGGTGCCACGGGCATACCTCCTCCGCATCCTGGCTATTGGTGCCCCCCCGGACACGGCGGTTGGTGGGGCTCGACTCCGGCGACGCCGCCTGGATCCGCACGGTCACGCCCGGGTCGACCGACGACAGCACTGGGGGCTCGGGCGCCGCCCCCTCCGCCTTCTTGAAGTCGTGCCGCGGGGTCTCCTCTTCGACGTGCCGCTTCTCCTTCGACCGGCGGCGCATCGACTTGGAGCCGGCGTGCTGCGGCAGCGCGTCCCCAGCCTCGTCCTCGCAGGCGGATCGCATGGAGCTCCGGCGCTTGCGGGCACTCTCCACCATCTGTGGAGATGATGCGCCATCATCATCATCATCATCTACCGTCATGCAGCACCGTGCACTGTCATACGGTGCATCATTGGCTGTCTTGGATCTCACACCCGATGCCTGCACTGCTGGGACGGATTTCAGGCGCAAGACCATTCAGCCCAGGCAAGCAAGCAGCCCACTTCAAACCGCCCAAACACTAACGGTTGGCGGACGGCGGTGAACGGTTGGCGGTTGGTGGCGGTTAACGGCTGGCGGTTGGTGGCGGTTGGCTGTTCGCTGTTGGTGGTTCGTGTTGGCGGTTGGTGGTCCCTGCGGGCTGTCCTTAAGTGCTGTCCTTAACCAAAAAAATTAGGGCTTCTTAAGGACAGCCCTGCACTATTCATGGGACAGGCACACGCGACCAGGCACCCCGACGCACAGGGCCATGCTGCGAGGCGAACGCAACCCTCGGGAGCACTGGCCATGCCGCCCCCAGGGTCAGTCCAACGGGGGACTGCGCAGGGCCCTGTGTGTTCATCCAAACGCAAAGCAATATGTGTGCTGGCAGGAGCACGGGCCCCGGCTACGCGCCTTCGACAAAGAGAGTTGCACACGGAGCCCGTTTCTCAATGGACAGGAACACACACGACCTGTCACTGCCGGTACAAAGGGTTGCATTGGGGAGCAGGACATGGGGATTAGGATCGCAGATGTCGGCGCAATCAAATCGATACCATGGGAGGCTGAGGAGGAGGAGCAGGAGGAGGTTCAGGACGAGGAGGGAGAGGCTCACGAGGAGGCCGAGGCTCACAAGGAGACCAAGGAGGAGGCCCTGAAGGAGGCCAGGAGGAGGAGCAGGGCGACGAGGAAAATGCTCAGGAGGAGGCCGTACGTAAGCCTGAAGGGGGGTATCAAGAGCTGTTGCAAACTGGCGGTTGGAAGGGGGAAGATCCTGCGGTGGCACTACGATTGGAGGGTCGTTGGGCACGGCATGCCTTTGGGATGGAACGGAGTGTCACGGCACAGGGGGGGCGGTCCGCCCTTGAAGGGGCGTGGGGGGTCTGGGAGCCCAAAGTTTGTGTATCAAAAATTGCCTAAATCAGCATTTCTTTTTGTAAATTTCATGTTTTCCCAGAAGGAAATCTCTGTCCAAGGGGGGGGGGTGAGGGGGTCCAGAGGTGGGCACCCCCCCTCCTCCTGCAGTTGTCAGCCGTTCTAATCCATCCCTGCCCGTCCCGCCACTTGAGAGTGGCCACGGGTCGCACCTCGTTCTGCTCTTGGGACTTGCTGCGGATGCGGAAGCTCTTGGCGCCAACAGTGTCGCGCACGCTCTCCCGCACGCGCTCCCACACGGTCCGCTCCCCGTCCGGGTGCTCCGCGTCCCCATTGGCGGCCCCGCTCACCCGGAAGTCGCGGGACCGGGACCGGGGCCGGCTCCACTGCTCCAGCGTCTTGAGCATCGTCTCGCGGTCCTTCGCCACCCGGTCCTCCTCCTCTGCCGCGCCCTCGTCGCCACCACCGCCGACGCTGCCGCGCTTCGACATGGTGTTCAGCAGCTGTTCGATCCGCTGCACGGCTGCCTCGATGTTGTGGGTGCGGTCGTTGTTCGCATTGATACGGTGGTCCATCTGCTCGAGGCGGCTCCAGATCTGCCCGACGGCGCCCTGGATGTCCCCCCCCGCGACCCCCCCCAGCCCCCCCAGGCCCATCATGCTGTTGTTGCCGATCATGCTGTTGGACCGCATCACCATCATGCTCGGCATCTTCAACAGGCTCTGGTCCAGTGTCTGCTCCGGTTCAGGGGTTGCCTCGACAGCCGGGACGGTCTGGCTTTGACTCCGCTGCGGGGGCTCCTACAGGCGACGTGTTGATTCTTGCGGAGGTGAGCAGGCTAATATTAGAAGAGAGAAGGGGGGGGGGGTGCGGGGTTAGCATGACGCGGTTTCTCTGTTTGCAGCAGGCGGCGCCAATTGACCGATCACCACTTGCTGCCCTTCCCTTCCCTTTCCTTGCATGAAGGTCCGCCAAGCCGCTGTCTTGGTCCGCCATTTCTGTTTCTCCAAGGTGGCGCGTCGACCAAAAACATTAAGGATCCATATGGCCTCACCCTTCACCTCAGGGAGTACGCGGCACCTTCACCTTCACCTCAAAGAGCACGGTGGAGGGGGGTTCTGGGACCCAAAGTTTGTGTACCAAAAATGGCCCGACCAGATTTTCCGAATGGCAGATTTCGTTTTTCCCCACGATGGTCACTTTGGACTGTGTGGGGGGGGGAGGGGCTCCTCCGATGGTTGTCGGCCGTTCTAATGTAATCCTGGAGTTGGGGCCGACCCGAGCCTGCCCAGCACGTGTCAGACGGGGCCGTTCGGCATGCAAAACGACGCCTCTGGGCCCTTCCAGAACAGTTGCACTGAAGCGGGGCCAGGCTTCATGTCCGAGGGAGGGGGTCGGGGGCGCCGAGGGGGGCTCAGCTGACAGGGCCGTTACCGCCCAACTGCACACATTTGCACACACGGCCGCATGCAGAACAAAAACAACACTTCTGGTGTCCGTGACCCGGCACTTTGAGGGTGGCCAGCAGCAGTTACAAAAAGCAACCAATGGCTGTTGGGTGGTATTTCGGGCATGATTATGATTACAATTGAAGTGTGTTGTCCTTGTTTGTCTTCTTGCGATGTTTCGAACATTGCCATGTTCGAATAGTCTGAAGATCAAGGAGAATATCTCCCAGGGGATATTCCGAAGTGACCCCTTTCGCACGTCTGGAAAAAAAATAGACAGACAGAAAATGTCGGAGGACCACTGGCCGAGATGCAGCATGTAACGGTCTCTTGTTCCTGGTTGCGAGCGAAGAATCTCTTGCAAACAGAAATTGCCCGCTGCCTCTGGCTCCACCTGCAATAAGATGGGAGGAGGGTGCCATGCAGTACTCTGCGGCAGCGCACTCTACTTCATCTGCCGTGCTACATCACCATGTTATGTGCAGGGGGGGGGGGGGGGATTCCTGGTCCCGGCGTACAAGCTTTTTGGGGCGGGGGTACCGGAGGAGGGGGGGGGGGGGTACAAAAAAATTCGCCCGAAATTTTTTCCCGCAATTTTTTTCCGGGCCCGAAAAACCTGAAATTTCCTCAACTCTACCCCACCTCTTTGGGTTTGGAAGGGTATTTTTCAAGGTAACAATTGATGTTTCAGCCGATATGGGAGGTATTTGTGTTTCACAGCACAAAGACCCCCAGCTGCAGTGCAGCGCCCACCCAAAGGGGACAAATCAAAGCACAAAAAAGCAACAAAAACCAGAAATAAAAAATTTCCATTGTGTCGCACATCCTACCTGTAAGCACAGATATTGCCTGCCCTGGGGATGGAACCAGAAACCTTCCCGTCGTAAAGGCACTGTTTACCCACTAGTGTATGGGCCATCTCTGACAGATGTCTGCACAGGGATGGCATTGGTATTTGGTCCAATATGGTTTTCATCCATTATTGAGTTCTCCTGAAAAATTCGAGTATTTTGAGCATAAACACATTTTTTCACCCTCTGCCAGATGATGCAAATTTTTCCTTATGGCACACAGTGTAGCAAAGTGAAGGTTACATGCAAATCCTCCTTGCGAAAAAAATTCCTACAGGGGGTGCTAGTTTTTTTTTCGGGGGGTACCCCCGGAGGGGGGGGGGGGTACGAAAAAAATTCGCGCAAATTTTTTTCCGCCCCCCCCCCCCTGGTTGTGCGTCTGTGTGTTGGGGGTTGGGCTGCCTGTTTGTGTGGAGTTTTCCAACCCTCCAGTTCCGAGGCAGCAGGGGTCAAGCCAAGCAGTCCCGGTCCACGACATTACCGGCACCCAACACCCCCAACGGCGACAAGCCCATGTTTTAACTCGGGAATCAGCTTGAAATCGGGCTGCAAAACGGCACAGATGGAATAGTTTCGGGGGAAAGACTCCCATGATACAGGGGGGGGGGGGTGCCCAGTCAATTTGGCAGTGGTAAATTTCGCTGTGGGATATCTGGCAGAAGCCCCTTGATTTTGTGTCTCCCAAATGTGATGTGGTGTGTAGGGCTTTGCAGGCTCAGTGGTGCTTAGCCACAGGTGCCAGTCACGATGCAGGGGAGACCCATCTCGGGAAACCCCTGGATTTTGCGTGGTAAATTTGGCGGCCAATTTGAAAACCAAATTTCCCACACGAAATTCACTGCCACCCCCCCCCCCATGCATAGCTCAGAGTGACCAGCACGCAGTGGGGATCATTTTGACTCCTGTGTTGGGTGTTGGGTGGTTATTCAACCCGAGTGACCCTGAGTGACTCTGAGTGACCCTGAGTGATCCTGAGCAATCCTGAGTGCTACAACACCTGCAGGCTGCTGGCGGCCTCTGTGAGATGGGCCTTGGCATCCTGCTGGTGCAGTGCGAGGTCCATGGACTGGTTGAGCGGAAAGAAGGAGACGTCCTGATGCTGCAGCTTCGAGAACACGTATGACTCCTGCCCCGTGTACTCGTCCTCCTGCTTGTTGTTCAGGTAGACCATGAAGTAGAAATACTGCCACATATTGTGGGCCGTCTTCACGTGCGCGGCGAAGCCCCCCTCCACATACCGGTCGAAGTCGTTGGCCTGCTGGCCGCAGATGAGGCAGTACTTCCGGGTGTCCTCCTCGATCGAGTGCTTCTGGTCCCGGAGCTGCGCGAAGGTGTCGATGATGATACCGAAGACGATGTTCAGGATGATGACGATGATGATCAGGAAGAACGCGAAATCGTACAAGTTGCGGAGGTGGTGGGTCCGCTGCGGCAGCAGGTCCCCCAGGCCCCCGCCCGACCGGATGCCATTCAGCAGCCCGAACGTGAAGCACTCCAGCAGCGTCGTGCACACGCCGCTGAAGAACAATATGACAGGGATGCCCGCCCCACACACCCACGCACACCACGCCGGCCAACAGGATTGCACACACGGCCGCATGCGGAACAAAAACAACACTTCTGGTGTCCGTGACCCGGCACTTTGAGGGTGGCCGGTGGCAGTTACAAGGCAACCGACGGCTGTTGGGTGATATGTCGGGCATGATTCTGATTACGATTGAAGTATGTTGTGCTTGTTTGTCTTCTTGCCATGTTCAAATTCGTTGGGTTTTGGAGGCAGCCAACACAACACCGGGGGGGCGGCACAACAACACCACACACACAGGTGCAGCAAGCAGCTGAAGGCACGGGCGAGAGAGATTGAACCCAAACATCAACGGATGTGTTTGGAATTCTTGACTGGCGTGCTTCAAAAATGCCGAATTGTTTGGCGATGAAAAAACTCCCCGTGCCTGGGCTTGGATCATCATTTGGTGGCGACCCGAGTGCACACCAATGTCACCATTGGGGCCCCAGGGAAGTGCCATGGGTGGGGCCTGGACCTGGTGCTGTCGGCGCCCACGAAATCCTCCTCGAAGAACACGTACCCCACAACGATGAAGAGGTAGACGACGATGATTGTGAGTAGGGCCGTCAGGAGGAGGCTGCGGCCGTTGAGGATCACCGACTGCAGGACGCTGTGCAGCAGCGGGCTCTTGTGGGTGACGATCAGCAGGTGCCCCGCGAACCAGAACGGGGACTTGGTGGCGCCTGACGAGGGGGGCACGGGGGCGTGGGCAGGCACAAGGCCCGTACCAGCCACGCCCGCGCATGTGTACGAGGCCTGCACAGGGCCATGGGTGGGGGGCAGGCCTGAATTTTCGGGGGTGAGTCCAGGACCCAAAATTTTGTGTACCAAAAATGGCCCAACCAGATTTTCCCTCTTGTAAATTTCGTTCTTGTAAATCCCAACGATGATCACTATACGTGAGCCCCATCCTCCGGCAGACCCATACTTTCCGTCCAGCGGTGCCCATGCACAAGGACCAGCAATGCTCGGGTCCACAGCACCACACCCGCGTCACGTCGCTCCACACATCCTGAACTACCAACCACTCCCACCCACGCGGCTCTAATGATTGCCGGACCTTTGTCCTTTTGAGAGTACGCACGGTCCGGGCGCATGCGCAAGGGAGTTTGGTGGCGCCTCCAAGGGACTTCATTGGGTTGAGAATGGAGATCCAGGCAGCCATCAACGAACTGTGGGAGGGCAAGATTCTTGGGTAGCAGGAGCTATCAAGACGCACGTTTTGGAGATCATGACCGCATAGTTGGCGGAGTGCATTGCGTCCTATTGCCTGTTGGAAGCCCAAGTGGCATTGGGAAGTTTGGAATGAGCACCGCAAGTTGGCGCGGGCGAGTCATCTCAAGGCATCAATGCCGTTCTCAAGAAGCTAGAGCAATTGGAGAAGCAATTGGATGAGGTGACCATTGATCAGGAGACCTCTAGGTCGGGCCGCAAGATGCCCCTGCTGTATTCCAGGGAGCTGTCGCTACTAATGGCGGCAGATCATAAAGCAGTGGGTATGTTGCCTTCTCGTCTTCTTTAAGGCTGTGCTTCATGGTCGTCGTGTGATTGGGAGCACCTTAGAATGTGTGGCAAATTGGAGTGCCACAAATTTGCAGGAGGGGCCGATGGTGTCCCTAGAAAAAGGCCAAGCTTATGGAGAAGTGGACGGCCAGCAATTGGTTGGAGCCTATCACCGCTCTAATGGAGGGTGTGGAGGGCAATGGAGAACCCCCCATTCTAGCCATGATCACCACCTACGTTGAGGGTTTGTGGGGATTTTTGGTCACGGCCATTGGCAGCCATGAGGAGAAGTACAAAAATTGATCCGGTGGTGGGAAGACCACGGAAGCACTTTGTGAAGTGGGTGTTGTGCCAGAGAACTTTGGGGATGCTTCCGTCCCCATTGAAGAGGAGGCATCACGAACAGTTGTTGGAGTTTTGGAGAAGAAGATTGACTCGGGAGTCGTGTGGGCTGCATTGAAAAGGCTATCAAGACAAGACTCCGCGGAGAATTGTGATGCATTAGCGGCAATGGCATGGTGTTTTGGTACCTCAAATACATATGCCGGCCATATCCGGGCCCTTGATGCCCCCCCACCCCCCAGCAACTAGCCAGTCCCCGAGAGAAGCCCTCCTCGGCGGCTAGCCCCCCCTCCCCCCTTGGGGGCCCTTGGCCCACTTCTACTTGGGGGGGGAGCGTCGCGTACAAAAGCGAGGAGACATCCCCCGCGTGGCTGAGCGCAGCATCCACACCGGAAAGTTGCTAGATAGGTACATCCGGTCAGTTTCGGCCATAGATGATGTGATGGACCATGCGCAACATGGAGCATCGCCCCTATGGAGGCTTGGAGGCCCTCTCATTGTTGGCACCGTGCAGCCATACACGGGAGCGATGGACCGAATTCGTTGTTGCTGTCCTCTCGTTCACCTGCCTATGGGGCGTGGGTGAGGCCGTGGGGCTCAGACCAAGGGTATCGGGTGTACGGCAGTGTGGATGCGGTGTAATACTATCGGGGACAAGGTCGTCAAAACCGCTCTATGCAGCGGCATGGGCGAGACGGCTATGTGTTTACATGACCATTGGGCGGTGAGTATTGCCCCTTTCATGTCCCCCATGAGCGCCGTGGTTAGAATCTTTTGCGGAGTATGCCCTACGGGGCGCAAAATTTGTGAAGCACCCATTGCATCGCTGTAAACAAGGAGGAGCGGTGCTGCAACAATATTTGGGATTTCCCATCGAGGTCCGGATGTGGTGGGGGAGATGGAGATTGGGACGGGTGGCACGGCGTGATGCCCAGCCCCCTGAAGAGCACAAGATGTACACCTCCATGCGCCTCTAATGGCCATAGGGACCGCCATAATTCCGTACGCAGGAGACCGACGCCAGAAAATTTTGGCCTGCGGCAATTTCGGAGCTACTTCGGGACGGACAACCACCTGTGGAGCCTATGTCAAAAGCCGGAGTCAAGCGACTGTGCATCGTTCTGTCGAATGATAATACGCCCCGGCTATCCCGAATGCCGGTGCGCCGTACCGGCGCAAGTCAAGCGCAGTGGGGTTAGGCCATGGCACAAACAACCGTGTGGCGTGGAGTTGGCACAGTGGCAACATCTTCAAGTGCAAGCAGGGCATACTGGGTTTTGTTGACGATGTGTTGAGCATTGTTAATGCCGATCACGTTGTGCCGGTCATTGAACAGCCTTCTGGTGATTTGAAGGGCGTGCCTAAGCTTCCTTGCCCTCCTTATCCTCCCCCCCCCCCCCCAGCACCCAAGTTGAAGGTGCTTTTTTGGGGATCGAGGTGAATGTTCAAGCCACCCCCACCCCACTCAAAGGCAAGGATGCCTCCTACGAGCAAAGTGTGGAAGGCCCGGAGGCCCAGGCGCAACCTTCCATGGCCACTCTTGCCACGGAGGAGAACACCTGTCGCAAGGTCCTCATCCGTGGAGAGTGGCGCAGCTGAAGCGCGACCAGCAGTTCATCAATGAGCCGGCCAAGCAGCGGGTGGTTGGGCTACGCGTCGCTTATCAGCTGAACACCAATCCTCGAGTAAGCCCAAATCCACTGATACAAGAAGGGACTTCATCTACAATCGTGCATTCTGCAATTACTTGTAGCGGGTGCATGTTTTATAGGCTTTTCGCTTCACTTTTTTTTCCTCTGTGTATTTGGTGTACCTCTAGTGGAGCGTATGAAATTGGCCCCATTCCAGTGCATTGGTGGCTGATAATGGTGGCACTAACATTGGCCATGGCCCTTGTCACAACTCTTTTCTTCGGCCTCATTTTGTTCCTAGTGCCGGCCGGTTGGCACTGATGTTGGGGACTCGTTTCTTGAGCCTAATTTTGTTTCTAGTGCTGATTACACCACGTGATACTATGTTATATTGGCCGAGCCCCAACTAATTGGTGGCCACATAGAGTACTTGGTGCTTTGTCGAGTCGGCGTCCCATCGTTAAAGTCGCTATGTGGTGCCGTACGAAATCGGCAATTGTACATATTGCATACGTAGTGCAACAGTTGCATTTCTTTCAATTTTTCAATTTTTTTTATAATTTACCCGACTTACCGCAACAAAAAATTACACAACTTTACCGCAAAAAAAACTATTGGATTTCTTGTATAATTTGCACAACTTACCGCAAAAGAAATTAGACACATTTACCACAACAAAAAATTGAGGGCTTGACGCTTGTTTAAAACACGAATTGCATTTTTCATGGGTTGGGGTTAGCACACATCTCTTCTAGTTCCGGTGCAACGGACCACTGTTTTTATTTTCTGTTGTCTTGTGGAGCTCAAGAAGCTTTGCTTAACCACCAAGCAATGGGCCTTGGTATTCCAAAAGGACGTTTGGTCTTGTGGTTTTCAGAGCCCGCACCTCACAAAACCTAGTGCTGGATCACAAAGAAACCAGTAGAACCCTTCTTTGTCATCGCTGAT
The DNA here is from genome assembly GCA_964036045.1 of Eutreptiella sp. 'Long Island Sound 2002'. Taxonomy (NCBI): domain Eukaryota; phylum Euglenozoa; class Euglenophyceae; order Eutreptiales; family Eutreptiaceae; genus Eutreptiella; species Eutreptiella sp. 'Long Island Sound 2002'. Next base: position 978,803 of record OZ038394.1, read on the forward strand.
AACCACAAAAGTGTGGCGACGGAACCAAGACACGTTGTCTAGTGTGGAGCCAGATTCAACTATTTGCATCCACCTAGACACTCTCTTGATATAAGCAACCGCAAGAGTCCACGCATGTGATTCATCAATTTCCATGTGGTAGAGCTCTTGGTTCAACCAACATAACATATCCTTGTCCGTCAACCAACGTCCCACCCCCGAAGGGGTTGATTCGCTCGGGATGGTACCTCGAGTAACCCCCGCCGTCTGGGTGGTCCCCAACGCTTCAAAGCGGGGGACAGATTCAGAAGTGGGCCACAAATGGGCGGATTGGCTACATAACCACGACCGTTTGGGGGTCCCCAACACTTCAAAGCAGGGGACAAAATCAGCAGTGGCCCACAAGCAGGCGGATTGGCTACATCATCTCTGCCGGCTGGGGGGGTCCACAACGCTTCACAGCGGAGGACAAAATCAGAAGTGGCCCACAAGTGGGCGGATTGGGCACATGCATGTATCGTGTATTTTTTTTCCTTTGACGAAAAATCCCGTAATTTTCTTTTTTGCGGTAAAATTGTGAAAAATTTTTGCAGTAAATGCAAGTACAAAAAAATCGTCAAGTAGTAGATTTTTTATTTTTTGCGGTAAGCGCGGGTAAAAAAAATTGTCACATCATGTGGTATGTTTTTCGCAGTAAACGGGAATACAGGTTTACATGCAATTACCGCAGAAATAAAATTTACATGATGTGACTAATGTTGTTGTTACACGCATTTACCGCAAAAAAAAATACACGTATTACAACATACACCCCCAGCCCCCCCCCCCCCCCGTATAATTGGCGAAAAATTCGCAATTAATTGGTGGAACCAATTGGCGGATCAATTTTTCACCAAAACAGGGGTTTGTTGGCCTGCGACTGACTGATAGGGGGGACCCGCAGCACAGAGTGCACCCCCCTTCTCACCAGGTGTCGCAGAATCCCAGAAAACTCAACAAGTCAGCAGACCGCATTGGCGAGGTCGGCAGAAATCGGCCGCCGATTTTTTGGGGCGGGGTTACCACAGCGCCTCGGCACCAAGGGCCGGTCCCTAAGGGCGGTCCTGAACAAAAAAAGGGGGGGGGGTCCTGAAGGACCCCCCGAAAAACTTAGGTTTTTCACAGCCCATCACAGCTGTGCCAAACACCACACTTGTAGCACTTAGCCACAGCACTTCCCTCGCTCTGCCTCTCCTTCTCTTTGCCCCCCCCCCCCCTCTCTCCTTCCGAGGCCCGATGGTCGTCAGGAAGTGACATGAATGTGGGGTAAACCCCCCTTCCCCATCCAGCATCCATGAAAATAAAATTCAATTAATCCCTAACTCAGAATCATCACTTCACACTTGAAAACACTGCTCCTTCCCATTGGCGTAGGTTGGGTGGTCGAGGGGGGGGGGGGGGTCAGGGTCGAAACAAAAATGCCCCCCCCTCCCGGGGGGGGGGGCATGCACAGGCAACGCAGAGGACAAGAGGCGGGCAACACAGGGGCACATACACCGGGCGCGCCAGGGGCACACAGCACGTACTGGGCACAGACAGGGCACACAGGGCGTATACAGGGCGCCCACACGGCGTGCACAGGGGATGCAATGGGCCTGGCACGCCCACAGGGCACAGCAAGGAAGTATTAGAAGGCGGGGGCAAGGGGGGATCTGGGACCCAAAACTGTGTGTACCCAAAATGGCCCGACCAGATTGTCCCAATCTTAAATTTCGTTTTTTCCGCGATGGTCACTTTGGTCTGGGGGGAGGGGGGGGAGGGTACTCCCTCCTCCTACGGTGTACGGCCATTCTGATACTTCCCTAGGGCACACACAGGGCACGCCCACAGGGGGGGGGGGGGGCATGCCTAGGATAGACATCAGGGGGGGGGGGCATGCCTAGGATAGACATTGTCATCAACCCAATCGGATACAAATGCGACAGACATGACTTGAACTGCCCTGACTTGGTCTCCAACTTGATTTTGTTCATGACGATGGTCCGCACGTACTCATAGCAGATGCAGTTCGGCGCCGTCAGCAGGACCATGAACCAGCTGAGCGCCTCCACCACGTGCTCCACAAACGGGTGCGGGTACTGCTCCCCCTTGGGGTCATGGAAGGCCGTCACCAGCACGTTGATCACCACCGCGACGTACAGCGTGTAGTTCTCCCACTGCTCCCCCACGCGCTCCCGGTTCTGAATGAGGTACTCCCGGACGCTGGTCGCCTTGGGCCAGAAAGTCGCAAGCGACTCGGGCAGCGGCAGAAAGTTGGCCTCCAGCCAATCCGTGACCTGTTGATAGTGCTCGATCTCTGCGACGAGCTCGCGGGCCCGGGTGTGGAAGGACGTCACCTTTGCGATGGGGGAGCTGCGGTCGATCTTGTACATGATGTCCGTTTTGAGTTCTGTTGTGAGGTACAGGCACTCGTTGGGGATGTGGAAGTAGACCCGCTCCAGGTTCTGGCCCCGGGCGATCTCGACCATCCCCAAGAGCCCCCGGAAGTAGTCGTACCCGGAGCAGCTCTTCAGGATGTCCGAGATGATCTCGTCCTCACTGAAGGTCTGCAGTTGGTACATCAGGATGAACAGATTGAAGGCGAGGTCGAGCAGTGACTGCTCTTCCTCCGGCAGTTTGAGGCCGGATTGGGCGGCGTCCTGCAGTGAGGGCCAATACGAAGCAGCAGGGCAGAAGGCAGCGGTAGGGCATAGGTGGACGGGACACCCCCAGCGTCTGTTACGCGGAAGTTTGAGGATTGGCTTGCAGCGGTTGGAGCGTAACCGACAGCGGTTGGGTGCCGGGCAGTCTGACAAAATATCACAAACCCGCTCATGTGGGACACACCGATTTTGCAGACGGTCATGATCACGGGCTGTGGGTGGGTGGGGGGTTGAGTTCAGTTCTGGAACCCAACCCCCGCGGCGTGAGGCCAGGGCTGTCCTTAAGGAAAAAAATAAAAAAGACGCCAGAAGAAACATACATTCACGGGGACGCTCTCTGCGTCATGGCCCAGATATGAGCAAGACACAAGACCACAGAAGCACTGTTGAACAATGGTTAGCGGTTGGTGGCAGTTGGCGGGTTACAGTTGGCAATTGGCAGGGGCTTTCCTCAGGGCTGTCCTTAACAAAAAAAAGAGTTCTTAGGGACAGCCCTGGCGTGGGCAAGGGGGCCCAGAGGGGGGGAGGGGGGGGGGGGGGTCGAATTCTTTTGTCGGATCTGGGGGGCATTTTTGAATTCCCTGTTTCATCTTGCGCATTCTGAACTTGCACAAGTGGGGGGTTACAACCCCCTTTACCATTCACCACAAATGGGGGAAATGGGGGCAGGATTCTGTGCCGCGGTCCACAGAGGCCAGAAGAGGCCAGAGGCCCGGTGCAACTGAGGCGGCCGCCGGGGGATATGCAGATTGGGCAGAGAAGGCGGAGGGTGGGATGCAGGGGGACCCAACCAGCGCTCCAACAAAACATGGCTCAGACAGGGCTCCTCTGCTTCACTGCTCCTGTACCACCCCCTGTGCCTGGCATGGCCGTCATGGCCGGCACAGCCAGTGGACCGAATGTTGCACCATCGGAGTGCGGCCCTCAAGGCTCCTTTCAAATGGGGTTGGGATCTTGGGCGGGTGGGGGGGGGCAAACCCCCGTGCGTGACATTTCGTCGGGTTGCGGTTTCTTTACGGGGCAGTGGACAGTCACCCATCCGTTCCTTCGCGTGCTGCGTCGAGTGAATGCATTTGGATGGCCGCTGCGGCCCATGTTCCTTGTGGTGTCATTGCCGCGGTAGCAGCCCCAAGTAGTTGGTGCACTGGGGGCTGTGCTTGTTGCGGGGGTCGTTTTACGGTTTTTTGCTGCCCACTCTCCTGCATGTTTAAGTCGGGCTCTCAATGTCTTGCTGTGTTTCCATGCGCGTAAGGCCCAATTACTCCACGTCACCGTGTGGTGGCTGGAGTGGTTTGCATAACCCTAATCAAGACTGAATATTGGGACCAAGCCGGTAGGGGAGGGAATATCAGCTATGGGGCTGCATAACGATGCATGTTGAGGGACACCAAAAATGATTCCCGCCACTTCGACTATTGTACCACTCTCAAAATTCTTCCTCCCTCGCTTCGCTCGCTTGAGAGACATGCCCCCCAGCACTCCTTCCACACCCCTCCCCTATCACCTCTCCCCCCCGCGGACCCCCTTTGCTGCACTATTAGTCCCGAAATTGCCCATTTCAAGGCTTCTTTTCAGCTTGTATGCGCTCACATGGGTCCAAGATGGCTGTACTCGCTCAAGAGATGTGCCACCTTGCACTCCACCCGCACTCCTCACCTATCAACCCTCCACCCACATTCCCTGCAGACCCTCCTGTGCTGCACGCTCAATCCCAAAATTGCCAATTTCAAGGCTTTTTTGGAGTTTGCACGGGCTCAAGTGGGTCCAAGATAGCTCAAAAGGGCCTTGAAACCACTTGTTTCCAGCACTCCAATAGGTCTAGGAACACCTTTGGAAAAAATCATTTTAGACCATTTTTGACCTTCACGTGACCCTGTAACCCCACCCTAGCACAGGCATTATGCACACAGCACCACTCCAATGGGGTATTGAAGGGTGTTGACTGCACGAAAATGGCTTGTAAGTAATCCCGTGTTAATATTCATCATCACAAGGGTGCCCAACGTGATCCAAGGCGCGCAAACGCAGCACATTCTCCCCCGACCCCCTTGTACATATCGTCGGTCCTAAAATTGCCCATTTCAAAGGTTTTGGGGAACCTGCATGGGCTAATATGGGGCAAGTAAGGTCCAAGATAGCCTTGAACCACTTGTTTGAGCACCCCAAGTGGTATAGGAACAATTTTGGCAAAAATCATATTGCACCACTTTTGCACAAGTGACCCCCATAACCCTACCCTAGGACGTGCGCCGTAAACGCTGGTGGTGCCGAAGGGCATTGAACGATATCGACGGCATGGAATTACGTTGCAAGTGATCTCCTTCATCCTCATTTATCACCACAGGTGTGCCCAACGCAATCCATGGCTATCAAACACACCACAGGCTGGTGGAAAGGTGGAAGTATGCAAGAAGGGTGCTTTTCAAGGCTAATTTTGCAGTATTTGGGCCCCAAAAGAAGGTGTTGAGGCCACTACTTGGGTGCAAAGCACACTATACAATGGTCAAACGTGTTTGTTCATCATCTAGGTTGGTTTCAATGCAAATGGCCCCCTCCGTGGGCATGCTACCCCCCCAAACAGCCCGCATTTCTGCATTCCCCCTTGCATTGCAATGTGAGTTACTAAATTGCCCATGTCAAGGGTTTCTAGGAAACCATGGGCCAACATAGGTCAAAAGTGGCCCTGCATTGACATCCTAGGCACCCAAACTGCCCCAAAAAGGGCATTTTTTGGCGATTTTTGACAGATTTTGAAACCTAGGTATGCCACTTGCGACACCCCTTCCGGGCCGCCACCGTTGACTTTCTTGCTCATACTTTGTGTTGTCCTTTCCACCAAAATCTTGGCCACATCCAAAGCACGACAACAGAGTTGTGATTTTTGCCCATTTCGCGCATGCTTGCCTACTGCTGCTGCTGCTGCTGCTTGCTTGCTTGCTTGCTAAACCTAGTAGGTCCGCCCCAAACACTAAAGCGCGTGAAAAAACCTAGACTGGTTCCAACAGCTCAGCAACCCTAACCCTAACCTAGGGTGGGTCCAGCCCCCCCTCCCCCCAGTGGTGCTGAGTTTTTAGAGGCGCCGAAGAAAATGTTAGGCCAAAGAAAATGTTCGGCCTAAAATGACTGGCACAAATGGCGCCATGAAATTTTCGATTGGCGGAAGGCCCGGAAGAAAATTTGGTCCAATAAAGGGGGGCGGGGTCCATGGCGGGGGGATGGGTGGTGTGGGACCCGCCCCCAAGTGGTGCCGACTTGTTAAAAGGAGCCCTGGCACCCTCCTAACCCGCTGTGTGTCCAGTTCGCCCAGCAAAGGCCAGAAAGCAGCGTGAGAGCAGCAGGGGGACCTTCACTAAGTCCCATAATTGGTCCAGGATCGTCTTCACGGCGTTGAAGTCAATGGCCTGGGCAATCAGCCGCGGGCGGGAGTGGTCGTTACAGCCCTCCAACAGGCTGAGGCATGTCAGAGTGCAGGCGCAGCGAAGCTCAAATACGTCCCGCGGGTCCCTGTGGGAGAGATAGAGCAGCACAGCACATCAGCATCCATCGGCACGGAAATTTCCCCGCCCCCAGGAATGTATTAGAAGAGAGGAGGGGGGGGGGGGGGTCTGGGAAGTTTGTGTACCAAAAATGGCCCAACAAGATTTTCACTCGTGTAAATTTCGTTTTTTCCCATGATGGTCACTTTGGTCTGGGGGGTGGGGGTCCGGGGGGGCTCCTACTATGGTCGTCAGCCATTCTAATATATCCCTGAAGCCCGCCCAGTGCCCCCCGCCGCGGGATGCGGATGTATATCCCACGCCCTGGCCCTCACAGAAACAAACAAGAGATCGGCACAAACGGATTTGTAGTGGCATTGTCAGAGGCGCATTGCACTGCAACAAGAACGTAACCAGACGGGCACGTGCAATGCAGGCTGCTTCCCGATGCCCACAGACCTCTGGAAATGCCGCAGTGCAGAGGACTGTTGCACGGTGCCGGTGCACAGGAGGCCTCAGGACAAACATCTCAGCCAAATTTTCAACGCACACACAACCCCCCCACCTTCCCCGACGAGTGATCGCTTTTTGTCCACCATTACAGGGGGGGCGGGATTTCGTGCAGGGACAATTTCGTCACACCTCCAATTTTGCTGCAGGGCAATCAGACATGGGAAACTTCGGCGCCACTGAGGATGCACAGAGAGCAAAAAGTGCCCTGGATTGCGCAAAAATACTTCGTGGGGAAGATTTCGACCCCAAACTGAAAAAAGAAATTTTCCCCACGAAATTGTCCCCGCACGAAATCCCACCCCATGTATGATTCCATCCACATCAACACCCGTTGATGGACCCCCAAAACCTGGCTTAAGGTGGGTAGAGGTTTGGCCAAAGGGTCCGCCACAGTGCCACTGCGGTGCTTTTTGCGTCCTTTCGTCATCGCGCTGCAGCCCCCACCCGACCCCACACACTTCACGGAACACCCCCCACCAACTGAGCAGAATGAATAATGAATAATCAATCAATCAATCATATCTCCAGCACACCCGCTGTGTCCCAGCGACGCCCAGGTCCCGAAAGCCTGCAACAGGGGTGTAGCTTCTACAAGGCGTGGCCCACGCACAACCCACACATTTACCAATGTCCCTTGAATGCACGCTGATGACAGGTGCTGCATGATACATCCTGCCATCAGCGGCAGCTGGGGACATGACACCAGCTTTCAAGGAGTTGGAAATGAAGATGAAATGCTTAGTTCTGCGGCACAATCTTAGTTGCGAAGATTGGCAGGCATGCCATAACAGGCACGTTGGCGCGTTGATGCGTGTTGGCATATGACACGGAGTTGGTGGATGACGGAAAACACTGACCGACGGCGGCTGGAGGGCAACCGTTGGCGGTTGGAGAGAACCAGGGCAGTCTTTCAGGGTGGCCTGCAGTGAAAGGAAACAAGGGGAATCAGCCGTATCCCAAGGGACTGTCCTGCGGAGCACACCTGTCCGCCAGATCACACTGCAGCACCACATTCACGTCGCTCGTGACGTTGCAGGCCACGAGCGCCATCTGGTTGTCAGGGCACGGGCCCTGGCAGAACTCCGTCAGTGTATTGAAGCACTGGACCGCAATCTTCATGATCGTCTCCTCCATCGGTCCAATGCTGACCAACTCCTTCAGGAACATCATCACCTCGTTGACCACGTTCACGGGGTTACTGCACCCGGCCTGCTCCCGGAGATAGTTCTGGAGCTGCAGGTGGTGACCCTCGCACAGCAGCTGCAGCAGCCGCAGGATCCCCTCGATCTCCCCCAACTCGTTCTGCGCGAGCTGCAGGTCCTGCCGTCGCACATGAAACATGTGGGTTGCTGTAGTCTTTGCAACCACAGAAGCATTTGCGCACACCAGCTGCCAGGGGTGCCTGTTCAGACCAGGCCTTTGCTTAGTGATACCGGGGGGGCGGGGCTGGGTGGGTTAAATCGCCCCCCCCCAGGATTTTGGCTGACCCCCCCCGCACCTACAGTAGAAAAATTTTCCTCGGGAAAAAAATGAAATTTATCGAAGGGGCCCAAACTTGGAGGTCGATTTCAGGTACACAAACTTTTGTGTCACCTTAGACCCCCGACCCCTGGTGTAGTATCAACTAGCCACGAAGCATAGGCCTGCTTTGGATCGGGGGGAACATTTCACCGAATGGGTGCAATGAATCTGGGGGCACAACTTGAGGACACTGAATTCAGGGGGGCTGCGGGTGGAACATCATGTCCTGGGCAGTGTGAGGCAAGGGGGGCGGCCTGTTCAAATTCTAGTAGCAACTGTATAGAGCAACGGTATAGAGTAACGGGATGGAGTAACAGTATAGAGCAATTGTATGGAGTAATGGTATGGAGTAAACGGTATGGAGCAACGGTATAGGGCAACAGTATAGAGTAATGGGATGGAGTAACGGTATAGAGTAACGGTATGAAGCAACAGTATAGAGCAACGGTATAGAGTAACAGGATGGAGTAACAGTATAGAGCAATGGTATAGAGCAACTGTATGGAGTAACGTTATGGAATATCGGTATGGAGTAACGGTATAGCACAACAGTATGGAGCAACGGTATGGAGTGGTGGTATAGAGCAATTGTATGGAGTAACGGTATGGAATAACGGTATGGAGTAACGGTAAATAATGGTATGGAGTAACGGTATATAGCAACGGTATTGAGCAACGGTATGGAGTAACGCAGACCTCCTAAGTCACCAGCACTGAAGTCACCGGCCATTTCCGTGGCTAAGCCCGGCTTCGTAAAAAACTGCAAAAAACGGGGGGGGGGGGGGAAACTGTATAAAAAAATGTAAAAAAACTGTTAAAAGAAACTTGTAAAAAAAAACTGCAAAAAACTGTAAAACAACTTATAAAACACTGTGCAAAGGGCTTTGTGATCCATCTTGTTATCTTTCTTTTGGACATTCTGCACTTGCAGGCCTGTGGCAACCCGAATTACGTCACATTTTTCAAAAAAAATTGCTCCTTGGGCTCCATGCCACCCCCGAGCAGATATGGGGCAGATCGGTGCACTGTCCTAGTGGTATATGCACAGGCTGATAAATGAAACAAGCTGGCCAGAAACATCTTCCTTTTGGATATTCTGCACTTGTAGTCCCGTGGAAACCCAAATTATGTCACATCTATTTGGAAAAAAATCACCTCGCAGAGGTTGTTAGATCAAAGCCAGGCAGGCGTATATAGGGGAAAATGCCACATACCCCCCCATTTTGGCCATTTTGTGGCTATTCGCGTACCCTACCCCAAGGGGTTGAATTGTTAGTTTAACCCCTTGTAAAATCATTATTTTCTCCAATAAACGCATCCCCCAATGAGTTTTTGGTCCGGACCCCCCTAGACCCCCCCCACTTGAAACCCACTTTTTTGAGGTTTTCAAGGAGGGGGGGGGGGTGGGGGGGTGGGGGGGGGGGTCAAAAAATGACCCCCCCTTTTTTTGGGTCGAAAATCACGAATCTTTTGGTTTTTTTTGATTTTGAGCCGAAAAAGTGTTTCCGGGTCCCGACTCCATAGGATTTGTATGGGGCGGAGTGGGACGAGCGCTGACGCAGTTTATGCACTTTTTCAGCCATTTTTGCTATGTTGGCGGTTTTGGCGACCTCGGTGACCCCGTGGTATCCACTTTGAGGGGTGTGAGTGGGGATGTTGTGACAGTATCTGCCTCCTAGTATACAGAAGGACGTTTTTTGCAGTCTCTAGCCTTGCTTAGGGCCGTTCACAACCCGTGCCAAAAACGCAAAATGGCTCTTTCCACCAATAATGGCTTAGTGAATGGGCTGGTACACAACCTGCTTATGCAGTTTTTTACCCTGGACAGCTCAAAAATCGAAGTTTCCGAAACTTACTTTTTTGACATCGTGATCACCTAAAATGACCATCCAAGCTATGTAAACCATGTTTTAGGCCGTATTTACGTGTTTTTCGCCCGATTTGGGTATTAGGTCCGGGGGGGGGGTCTTCCAAGGGATTGGTACACAACCTGCTTATGCACTTTTTCACTATGGGCAGCTCAAAAATCGAAGTTTTCGAAACTTGTTTTTTTGATGTTGTGACTACTTAAAATGACCATCCAAGCTATGCAAAGCATGTTTTAGGCCATATTTGCGTGTTTTTCACCCTATTTGGGTGTTGGGTCCGGGGGGGGGGGGGGTGTCTCCCAAGGGACGGCTGCACAACCTGCTTGTGCAGTTTTTCAACCCGGACAGCTCAAAAATGGAAGTTTTCGAAACATATTTTTTTGATATTGTGACCCCCAAAATGACCATCCAAGCTATGGAAAGCATGTTTTAGGCCGTATTTACGTGTTTTTCACCCTATTTGGGTATTAGGTCCAAGGGGGGGGGGGGTCTCCCAAGGGACGGGTGCACAACCTGCTTATGGAGTTTTTCACCCCGGACAGCTCAAAAATGGAAGTTTTTGAAACTTGTTTTTGTGATATTGTGATCACCTAAAATGACCATCCAAGGTATGTAAAGCATGTTTTAGGCCGTATTTACGTGTTTTTCACCCGATTTGGGTATTAGGTCCAAGGGGGGGGGGGGTCTCCCAAGGGATTGGTACACAACCTGCTGATGCAGTTTGTCACCCTGGGCAGCTCAAAAATCGAAGTTTTCGAAACTTGTTTTTTTGATACCGTGATCACCTAAAATGATCATCCAAGGTATGTAAAGCATGTTTTAGCCGGTATTTATGTAGTTTCCACCCTATTTTGGGTGTGTGTTGCTCGCGGTAGATTCTCTGCGAGGTGGACTTGCCGAAGGCAATAGAATTTTGCTCCTTGGACTGTGTGCCACCCATGAGCAAGTGTGCAGCATTTTGGCG